>JAODAL010009408.1:0-111052 GCA_025379985.1 Phyllomedusa bahiana
CCCGAGGGGGGAGTAGCCCAAGTCAGGGCTTTCCCGGAAAGAAGGCTGAGCACGAACGCCACTTTTGACCGTTCGGTAGGGAATTGGTTGCCAATTAACTCGATATGCAGGGAGCATTGGGTGATAAAGCCCCTGCAAGCCTTGGAGTCCCCATCGAACTTGGACAGCATAGACAGACGGAGCCTTGGACCAGCGGTCGGTGCAGGAACCGAAGGTGCAGCGGGGGCCACGGGAGCGGGTTGCTGTTGCTGAGCAGCCAGGAACTACTGCATCATGGTGGAAAGATGGCTGAGTTGCTGGGCTTGCTGACCGATCTGTTGTGACTGCTGAGCCACGATGGTGGTGAGGTCAGTGTCGGGGGGCAGAAGCGTCTTGGCGGGATCCATGGCCGGATCTTACTGTCACGGACAGAGGTAGTGGATCCGCTACACCACCGCAAGCGATGGCGTAAGCCACACCAGGGAGCGGAGTCTAAGTAGCACCCGGTTTTCACCAGAGCCCGCCACAAAGCGGGATGGACTTGCTGCGGCAGGAAACTACCAGGTCGCTTCCACTGGCATGACTTGCTTGCAAGGGCAGCCAAGGGTAAGCGTGGTACAGAATCGCTAGACATAGACATAGTCGGGGACAGGCAGGAGGTCAGGACAGGCGGCAGAGGTTCGTGGTCGAGGGACGGAAGCTGGACGGTATGGTACACGGTAAGACAGACAAGGCTCAAGGAACGCTTTCTCTATAGGCAAATGACCCACCCGTGACATACATCATCTGTCCCTGCAAGCGTTAACTTCGAATTAGCAACCCGGGAGCTCCTTGCAGCGAAGGAGACTCCATAGACTCCGCTTCTCAGTGTAGTTCTATGCCAAACCTTCTGGCTGTTCTAGAGGATCAACTGCCCACACCCACCTCTAGTCTCTGGCAATCATAAAACAGATTAGACTAAGCCACTGTGGATTTTAGCTTTGCAGATCTTTAGGAAAAAAGTTTGACAACTCTGTCTCATGTGAATTTAACCTAAATGTGACAGAAAAAGTGATAACTCGGTTACATTAAAAAAGGTGACAACAAAACATCACTTATGTATGAAATGTAAATGATACTTGATAAGGATATTATAGCTTTAGATCTATGTTCTTACAAAGCTTTAATGTCAAAGTCCCCACTCACGTATGAAGTGAGTTATTTCCTCCTTGTATACTGCATGGAGCAGAGCCCGGCATCTTGTAATAGGTATTCAGCTCTTTCTTTTTATCCATGTATAAATTTACTGTGCTGTGTACATTAAAAACACCCAAGAAACCCACAAGCACAGCACTGCCGCTATATTTTAGCATTCATTTAAATTATGAATCTATCCCACAGAGACAGCTCCCAAAAGGATGAGGCTGAATGTCAAAATTATTTCTAAGCATTCAGGCACCATGGAGAGAGTGAAGCAATAATAGGCAAAACACTTAGCAACAAATATACAGCGGAGCCTTCACGAGAAATCACAAGTATCTCCAAGGAGTCATAAATAACAGACAGACTGTACAAAGTATGACAGGGAGAAGAAAGGGAACAACATTAGTGAAATGGAGAGGAGCTCTTTATTTTATCCTGCGACAAGGACAACACATTCTCAAACAAACATGTTTTTACCTTACAACAATCCAAGACATATCAATCTCCCCAATGACAAATTAGCAGCAAGCAAAAAGGGGTTATAACCTAGCAAAAAGTACAAAGGTGCTGCGGGAGCATTAAACTTTAAAAAGGCAAGTCATAAATTTACCGATATAATATCAGGATGCGGAATACAAATTTTGTTTTGAGATATGTAGTATTTTAGGTTTTACTAATAGTTAAAGGCAGGGCCAGTTCAAAGTTGGTGGGGGTTTCAAGAAAAAAAAAAGGTGATGGTCCCCATAACATCTCTTGGCCTGAAGCCAACCTGACCCACTATCAGAGATAAAGAGGTTCTCACACATTCACATAGGACGACATGTATGAACGGGGCTGCGCCAGTTTTCTGGTGTACTTTGAGCCAAAAAGAAGGTATGAACAGGTGCACTGCAAACTTTGGTGCGATAAGTCCCTTTGTAATGCGCCAAAGACATTTTTAGTGCACCAAAGATTTGGGTCGTTCTGGGGGCGTCTCACCATATTCATAGAAGTAGACACATTTATGATTCTTTGACACCAAATCTAGGTGCAGAACAGTTAGAACAACCAGACCACTGGTGGCACCCAGTTTTCTTATCATGGAAAGCCGGGTACCACCTGTAGGAGATGGGGCATCACACAACTTTTGTAAACACTGGATAATGTATCTAGCCTATGTGTATCTATGTAATGTTGGATCTATTTCTCTAAAAAAATGGTTGGGGAGTGTTTTATGGGTTTTTTTCCGTTTTATTCCAGTATTAGTAATGGAGATGTCTGACAGACACCTCTCCAATATTAGTGCTGGGGCTTGGTGTCAGCCAGCAGTGATTTTTTTCCTTCCCAAAGCTGACATTAACCTCCTTTCACTATTACCATAGTACCCAATGCACCAGGGATACTGGGAAGAGTTGGGTTACTGTCAGAATTCGATCCTCTAATGTAATGGTTTCTGGGGCCCAATATTCATGGTTCTTCCCATCCTGATTGTATCAGGCTGCAGATATTATTTAAACCTTGGCTGGGTATGGAAAATGGAGGAGGACCCCACATTGTTTTATTGAGAATCCAAAAATAGACATTCCATTTTATTAATAAATAAGTATTAATTTTTTTTTTAAAAATGTCATAAAGTTCCCCCATTTTCCATACCCAGCCAAGGTAAAACTGACAAATGTAGCCTGATACTATCAGTATAGAAAGGTCCATGGATATAAGTCGCTTTCTATCCCAAAAATACCAGCCCACAGCTGTCAAAGAAGCAGAACTTGCGTGGTCTGGTCTGGTGGTATCCCTGCTATTTACAGTATCCCTGGTGCTTTAGGTACAGAGGTAATCATGACAGGGGGTTAGTGTCAGTCCTGGGGTGACAAAAAAATACTGCTGGCTGAAATCAAGTCCCAACGGCAGTAACAGAGAGTATGTCATACACATCCCTTCCTAACTCTGGAATAGAATGGTAAAAAAAACACTATGACAACACAAAAACACTTTATTTAAATAAACACTTTGTGACAACATCCTTGATGACCATTTTATTAGAGAAATGAATCCCATGCTGGTCAGACGTAGTCCAATAAGTGTGGAAAGCTGTAAAAGAAAATAAATACTGAATAAAAATGACATCACCTGCACCAAACGAAGATCATGCTTGTGGCTGAAATGGAGGTCCAAGAATATCGGTCTCTTCCCATCTTAAAACTACCAGCGCTCCTTTCATTGACTCCTGGGCGCACAGGCTAAGCAGAGTGACTAGGCTGTGTGGCTTAGGTGAGGCAGCGGCGCGGTGAAGTCACTTTATTGCGCCGCTACTCAGTTTACTGTTGCGGTGCTCAACAGTAGTTTCCATCTATATGCGTGTCCTGGGAATGCACATATACTTGAGCAGGCTCGCCGTCGCTCTGGTCTGGGCCAGATTCTGGGCTCCAGCTCTGTATCCAGGGCGCAAGCCCCAGATAAAACGGCCTAGTGACGCCGGTGTGCTGCAAACACAGACCGTGGCAGTTAAAGGGTTAAACGATGGGCATCAGAGGCTTCCTCTGATCTTGGCCGTGCCCAGGCACTGCTCTGGGAATTGAGCTGTTAACTACAGCTTCATTACTACCACAGTCGGTGCGCAGGGAGCCACAACCCCCTCTGAAGTCAGTGCCGTCTTTTGGCATCTCTGCCGACAGAGAAAACAATCCGCTGCCATCAAAAATAAGTGGTGGTCATTAAGGGGTTAAAGAAATAAATCCAATGCTGGTCTGACATAGTCCTAGAGAAAACTTGTAAAACTACATAATCAATAACCAATGTTTGGCTGACAGCTATCTAATGGGCAGCTTCAGTCTGACTCACTAACGGGACTGAAAGTTAGCACAAGTTCTAAACATGGGTTCTAAAGCTATTTTAGATAGACTTACATTATACTCACCATCCTATAACTAAGGAGACTATGTCCCCGAAATGCGTCAGCGTATTTTTACTTTGTTAACCCTGTAATTCATTCTTTGGAGGTTGTATTCATCCTCGTGGATGTCATGTTTTAACTACTTTGAATAAAAGGATTGTTTTATTATGCATTTTCTGTGGAGGTGAAGCCGTTTCATATATTTCATTTGAAACATCAGCGTTTTGTGAGGAATAGTGTCTTCCCTTGAAACGTGCCCCCTCTGCGCGAGGATTCACACAGGGTGAGCGGACCATTTTCTTCTTTTGGGATTGAACTGTCCTTTAAGAACTGGAATGCTAACACCTATCTGACTGATTTAGTGATACATTTCAGGAAGGAACAAAAGAGGAACAGCACTACATAGAGATATAAGAGAAGATGCTCCAGAATTGTTATTTCACAGTGAATACCGGTATTTCCTAAAACGGACATATCAGCACGTGTCACGAGTCCCTTCTAACCTCCCATAGGGGTGGCTGCAGGTAGACAGAATGTAATCTTTTAGATTTATGTGTATGCAGGTGATTACCAAGTGTGACCTCTACAAAGCTATATTAACCCCCTTAATAACCAGGCCTACTCCTAGTTTGGGTTTTATCTTTGCAAAAACACACAGGAAATCACAGAAAAATGAAAAAATCTCTATCAAAAAAAGGGTTTGTGCAAAAAAACTAACATGATAATAATCTCAAGCCCTTTTCTTAAAAATACCTTTTATTAATAAATCTTTTAATAAAAAGGTTGCAAAACCCACAACCTTACCTCACCATAAATATACAAAAAAAACTTAACCCTAAATATTCAAAACAAATACCCTATCCCTTTCTCTTTTGCAAAGACCCAGCAAATGGCCGGGGCATCGCCACAAGGACGGCCCCCCCTCGTGGCTTGCCCCTTTGCCACACTGTATAATCCCATTTGTATTTAAACTCCAAAATATTATAAAAAGGGACAAAGAATTGCCAAAAAGAGGAGGAGTAAAAAACCAAATATATTAGCCAAATCTAATAAGCCAGGAACATTAGATTAGTTGCAGGGGCCCTAAAAAAATTGGGTAGAAAAAAACAGTATTCAATTACCCCTTTTAAAGCTTTTGATATAAAACCCAAACATTCCCAATGGGCCTTTCATTACGTCCAAATTCTCCCAATGTGTCCAATTACCCCCCGTTTTCCCCCCCCAAAAACAAAAAGGGGGGTTATCGGGGATTTAATAAAACGGGAAAGATGACTCCCCTAGAATGGTGACCGATTTGTTATGGTGCATTCAGTTTTCCCCATCCAAAATTTAAATAGGGGAGAAGGAGTGCTTCTTACCATCTTCATGGTGTTTTTCGGGCTCGCCGTTCAAACTGCGCATCGCCAAGCATTTTCCCCTCCCCACATTCGCGATATTTCCGGTTTGACACTGAGGCGGAGTAAGGGAATAGGGTATTTGTTTTGAAAATTTATGGTTAAGTTTTCTTTTGATATTTAGTGGTCGAAGTAAGGTTGTGGTTTGCAAACTTTTTTAATAAAAAGATTTTTAATAAAAGGTATATTTTAGAGATAGGGCTTGATGATTATTGATCAGTGATTAGTCAAAAACACACAGGGCAACATGTATGAAAACAGTCTAGGTCTAAAACTTTCTGTGTTGCCCATAGCAACCAATCAGAGCTCCCCTTTCATTTCATATTGTCGAAAAAATTAAAGGGGGGAATTTGATTGGATGCTATAAGAAAAAATGAAAATCTTGACCCCACACAGTTTTCTACGTTTCCATAGTGTATCCCGTCAAAAAAGTTTGAATAATAAGATAGAAATGGAGTAGGGGAATAAGGTCAGAATTCCATTGGGTTTATTTTGTTTAAATACTTTTGGGAACATGATTATTAGGGTGCGTTTTGTTGTGGATGGGAGCAAAGGTTATTTAAAATGTGCCTTTTTTTCTTATTTTAATGTATTAGTTATTATATACTCACATATACACATGTATGTTGTGTGTTATATATAATATAATATATAAAATAATTTATATATATAAATAATTATATTTATATATATAATTATATTATATAAAATTTATTATAATATATAAAAGGCACATACCCCATATGTACGCCTGTAAAGGTATGATATCTTTTGTTATTTAAAGGTTAAACAAAAAGGCGCCTGTAGTAGTTTGTAGAGATCTCGTGTAAAAAAATGGTGCCTAGTCGAAGTTACACCCTGTGTTTAGACATTCCTGAAACGTGAGGAGGGTCTATAGATAACAACGGCCAATGACCCCCCAACACCGGGGCATGTGAGCTTCTTATCTACTATTTGCAAAAGGGTAAAAAAACCACCATTTTATGAATAAAATCAAAGACTTTACAGAACAGGGCATGTTGTGATTTTTTTCTCGGTCACCCTTTTTTATTTTAAGTTAATTTTTGGGCCCCCACAAGGACAGAATAGCCCCCTTTTAGGCTACTTTCCATTTCAGATGGCACCCCAAGTGGGGCATGGGCTTGGTCTGATTTATTAACCCCAAAACTGAAACTGGTGCAGCTTCAACTGGCAGACACAGGTGAGGGATAAAGGCGCCATCACTCTTCTGAATATCTGTCTGGGTAAGTAGAGTTTAAACTTTGCTTATCCGAGCAGATCGGTTTGTCTAGTGGGAGCTGTACTATGTCCATCGGTTAATTGTTAGGTCACGCAGACAGGCAACGAGTCGGCCCATGCTATTGAACCTATGACCTGTCAAATTAACTCCTTGTGGGGTATTTTCTGTTTTATGTGTATTGAATGTTTTGGAACTGATTGAAAGCAGAGCTGGGACGCAAGGTGTTAAGGCAGTTGAGAACAGAGCATAAAGCTTTGTGGTTTATGAGAATCTCCCCTGGGGATAACAGGGGAGTTCTGAGTCTCTTTGCGAGTAGGAGACTGGTCAGCTGGCTTGGGGAGAAAAAGCATCTTGTGAAAATTGAGAATTCATTTGATGGTGGAATCATGAATTCAAGCTTTTTCTTGGTTTAGAGGAAAAGCTGAGCACGGCGTGCCTGAAATCGGTTTCTATCACGTTCGATACAAGTCTGTCGAGTGTGTCCTGAGAAATGTAAACATGTGATGGTAGAAACAAAGAACAACAAAGAAGTTTTGGTATGTGAGTTTAGTGCACAGCGCCATCTGCTGGTTTTAGAGGAAATTAAGAATGTTAGATAAGAGTCTCATTGTTGATAGGAAGAAAGTAAGTGAAGTAGACTGAAGAATTTGCAAGTAGCTGAAGTGTGTGTAAGACTTCAGAAAGCATTTGAGAGAGGATGAAAATGCCTGAGGGTTGATACAGAAACGAGGTAGATTGAAGGATTTTGGAATGTTTGTCGATGGCTGAATCCTGGTACAGTGTAACTAGATGGATGCATAAAGAAGGGGTGGGCTCTGGGGGTGCAGCTGCCTGTGTATCATCCCCCAGGAGAAGTTTCTGAAACAAAGGAAAGTGTGAATACTGTGCCGACGCCCTGTAATGGCAGAGGGACTTGTCTTGGGGGTGGAGAGCAAAGTCAGGGGTGTAGACAGAACTGCTGTAACAGAAGGGAACCACGCCCCAGAAACAGCCCACCTGTGACACAAGTCACCCTGCCCCCTGTAACCACACCTACTGCTCCAGCCCTGCCCAGTACACCCAGGCTACCTGAACCTTTAGTGCCACTGCCCGCCCTTTCCATGTCACTTCCTACTCCAGCCCCGCCTACTGCTCCCATCAGGATGTCACATCCTTTCCCTTCTGGGGTCACCACTTGCATTTCCTGGACCAAGATGGTGGAACATAGTACTGTATGTCCAATGATGGATGCAGATACTGGGGATATATGGCGACCAGGCCCAGCCAGCCCTACAGTGGAGAACCTCATGGTACTGGGAGGAGAAGATACAGTGGGAGCAGGCTCTAACAGCATGAGGATGACAAGGGAGGAGGAAGAACGAGCAGCTGAGCTCATACGACAAGTCAGGGCAAATAGTCGGCTTGCTGCTGCGGGGGGCACACCAGCTGGCCCACTGCATAGCACACCCCGGGAAGCGCACTGGAGGAGTAGTCAGCTGACCAGTGGAGAAGGCTCAGGAATTGACTACGGCAGACCCCCTTATCTCACTGCAAGGGAGGGGGGTGCGAAGGCCCGAACATATTATGTTACATTCCCACCGAGTCAAGCCTCTGTTTCAAACAGGTGAATTGCCGGACCCTGAGAAACAACCTATGCCCTATTACAGGAAGATAGTCCAGATCTGAAGAACTACACAGAAACTTAGAAAGATATATGGTCCTTGTCAGAGGTTAAAGCAGGGGATTCAGACGGGCCCATTGGGGCCCAAAATCCCTCATCAAGCCGTCAGATATGGATGAGGCCCACTGCTGCCTCCAGAGTGTCTATTGTGAACAGCTGAAACAAGGGGCTGGGGACAGACTTTCAGATCAGGCATTGCACTGACAGACTTCACTCAGGATAAAGGGGAAACAGTGGAAAAAAAATCATGCACGGATAATCAGATGTTTCTGGATTTTGGATTTTTCTCCCTTTGAGAAGCCACATGCTCGGATGCTGACCAGTGCCTTTGTGGATGGCCTGTTGGAACCTATAAGGAAGCAATTGAAGATGGTTCGGCCTGAGTAGAAGACTCTACCAAGAGATGTGGTGCTTCTAGTTGCAAAAGGCATCGAGAGCATTCTGCCTGCGGGATATGTGGGATGAAAGCCTGCTCCTGTGATGGTGGCCGACACATATGAGGACCCTGGAGCCTACAAGCCAAGACCACCGCTTACTGTCTTGAACCACAACAGAGCAGGACACTGGCCCCCCCTGCAAATCAAGAAGAGGAGGACACCACAAGCTAGATACTCGGACCCTGTTCCTGATGTCTGTCCTATTCCTGAAGCCCGGGCATCTATAGGACAGGGTTATCCACTCTCGTGCAGATTCTGGTATGAGGCAGTGAAGACAACTCCCTTCCACTTTGATGAAGATGCTTATAGTCCTTCCAGAAGCTGAAGAAAGCTATTGCCAGTACTCCTGTACTAGGCATGCTGGCCTACCAGAAGACCTTCAAGCTCTGTGTATCGGAAAGCGAAGGACATGCCCTGGGAGTTCTACTGCAGGTCCATGCAGGCCGAAACAGACCAGCTGGATACTACTCTGCAAGACTGGACCCAGCTGCAAGGGGAGGATCTTCCAGTTTACAGGCTGTAGCTGCAGCCCAAGTGCTGCTGGACAAGACAGCGTATATTGTAGTCGGACACTCCCTCATCCTTCTGGCTCCATGTGACATCTCCGCCATTCTCAACCACAACATCTCTCAGCAGCACAGCGTCTCAGGCTTCAGTGTTCTCTCCTGCCGGATAAAGTCACTCTTCTGCGTTGTTGTGTTCTTCATCCAGCCACCTTACTTTCCCTTCCTCAAGGGGGGAATGAGGATGAAGAGGAATCGGAAGAATCCGGTGCACATGAAGAAAGCTATGATTGCTTAGAAATCATGAAGATGTTAACCTCTCATTTGAACCCGGATCTGGTTCTTTTTGTGGATGGATCCAGATTTGCAGACAGTGCAGGACGATTTCACATGGGATATGCTGTGAGCACATCACACGCAGTGTTGGAAGCAAGAAGTCTGCCATTGCATAAGTCAGCCCAAGAAGACGGCAGCATGACGTCTGGCAGAGGGCAAAATGGCCAACATATGTACGAACTCAAGATACGCTTTCGGGGTCGGGCCCTGACTGTGGACCATTTTGGGAAGCACGAGGATTTCTCACGGCTGCGGGAACCCATTGAATATGGGGCAAGCTATTTAGGTCCTGATGGATGCACTGCTGCTGCCACGGACAGTGGCTATTACTGAAAACCAAGGCACATGGGAAGCTGAATACAGAAGACGAAACCACTTGGTGACCAAGCAGCCACACAGCCGCAGGAGGTGAGAAAGGGGAAGCCAGTCAGCTGTTAGTGGTGCAGGAGGAAATGTGCACCCAACCTGCAAGGAGACTGCTGGCCAAGATGCGGAAAAAAGCTCCACTGGAAGAAAAGAAAGCTGGAAAAAGAAGGAGCCAAGAGAACGAAGAAAAACGGGCTGTATGGAGTAGGGAGGCGACCCTGCTTGCCACGGGCACTAAACCCAGCTGTAGTGCAATGGGAACATGGAACGGGATTCTGAGAGCACGGACGCTTAAAGTGGCAAGAGAAACAGTCATACCCTGACCAGATAGCCTGCCCATAGCTTGGTTAGAGTCAGGCACACGCCCCGGGGATAGTTATCTCTCTCACCCTATGAGATCCTGTTAGGCAGTGCCCCCAAGGCTAGGTGCATATTTCCCTCAGCAGTTGTAGCTACAAAATGATGCTATGACCTCTTATGTGACTACAGTGGTTAAAGAGTTGTTGCTAATGCTTTCTAGAGTTTTCCATTCCAGATCCAGACTTAGACGTTGCTGCTCATAAGCTACAGCCTGGAGACTGGGTCTATGTGAAGTTTGTGTGTGTAAAACCCTAGAGCCAAGGTTTGAGGGGCTGTACCAAGTCCTGCTGACCACGATCACATCTGTCAAGGTGGCAGGAAAGCCCAACTGGATCCACGCTTCGCACTGCAAGATCGCTCCAGCCCCCGGAGATGAGGCAGATGCTGCGTTTACTGATGTTAAGTAGTTATGTTGCTTTAACTCTTAGTCAGAACCCATGCATATACTTGTGTGTGACAGAGGAGTACTGGGGACCCTCTTGCTATTACTGGGGTGCTGTGGGTTGGAACACAGGAAAAGACTAGGGGGTATAGACCACAGACTGCTTTAAAGAGGAAAGACAAATAGGGAAAACCTCTACTCACTAAGATGAGGTTGACAAAGACTGGAACCTGTTGAGAACAGGGAGTACCAGGAGAAAGCATGCCACTAACGCTAACTATTGAAGACCCTCAGGAGACTGATGGAGGCATATATGTCCTGGGAGCCTATATAGTGAGTGAGGGGTCAGAAGATAGTGACACAATCAGAGTCAGGAGGAGAAGAAAAGCCTCCCCAAAGGGCAGCTTTGACCCCCATGTGTAAATCAATGCTATAGGAGGCCCAAGGGGGGTCCTTGATGAGTTTAAGGCAAGGGACCAAGTGGCCGCGGGGTTTGAATCTCTGCTACCGATAATCACTGTCCACCCCAAAAAGGAGAAACCTGCTGTACTTTTATCCAGATAATACAGGACCGAATTTGGGGAAAGGGCATGTGGCCATTAGAAAGCTAGATGATCTCTCAGAAGAATTAAAGCGTAACTCAGGCATAGATCACCCCTGGGAACAGTGGTTCAATTCATGGTTTAAGGGTTGGCAGGGAATGCTTGCCCAGATAGGTATTGCCATATTGATTGTGCGGCTAATTCTTGCTCTAATTGTCTGTTGTGTTTTCTCTTGTTTGAGGAAACTATTTGTGAAAGCTGTGGACCAGACTACTCCCATTTTGATGAACAGTTGTCCACGGCCTGGCCTCTATGATGACAGCGACACCACCACACGATTCAGCTGTCCAAAGCCTGACACCTATGATGATGTGGACATTAAGGGGCACTATTCCATGAGGACCATTGATGTCAGAAGTGCTCCGGAAAGTCATCTACTCCCCTCTGCAACTCCACGTTTCATCAAAGAATTAGACCATAGAGGTGTAGGGTGAGCTAGGGCGTACCAGGGTCTGCGGGGCCACCCTTGTCGGGGCGAGGTACTTCCGTAAAAGACAGTATAGGGAAAGAGGATAGGGAAAGATTAAAAAATGAGAACAAAGTCTCAAGGGGGGACTGTTGTGGATGGGAGCAAAGGTTATATATGTGTGATCCTTTGTTTCTCTATTTTAATGTATTAGTTATTATATACAACGTAATAGCATATATCTGGGCTAATATACAATGCACACTGCCTCGTGTGTATAGTGGTCTGGATATGGCAACTCTCCTAGTGCCGTCTTCAGCAAACATATATCAATCCGACCCAAAATTGATAGTTTAAAAAATCAATTTATTCAAAGTCTTCATTCAAGTTAAAACAGTCCATCAGACATACTTGTATTCCTTTTCAATAATCTGCAACAGCAGTATCCCGAGCAGTGAAAGACTCGATCCAGCTCAATCTCATGCAGCCGCATGTAGCTAGTGAGAGCGTATGGACAGGGGGCGGGCACCCTCCAGCGGAAGCGACGTTTCGGAAGACAGACTCCTCCTTTCTCAAGCACAGGTAGGTGATTACAGACTATACTTATATAGGAGATTAATTATCATTAATTTTTAGTACTGTCTGACAACATTAAAAACATTTAAAAAACATACGATTTTTGAACATACGTTTATCACTTTTATAGAAAAATTTTCATGTTTTAAGGTTCTCATTTAGTTCCTGAGCTAAGTATATATATTTAATAAAAATCCACATTGCTTCTCTGCGCAAGAGTTGTTCTTTCTATTGATGTACCTTCTAAGGGAGTAGGACCTGTTCTAACAATACACCATCGGAAGTTTGACACTCTGTGGGCGTCTCTCATGAAAATGACGGGGCAAACCGTGCTTCTCTCCAAATTTTTTATTGTCATTGTTCATAACTTTTGTCTTTTTTTTTCTGGAAAGTCCCACACATACGTATTGTGCTGAACGATGTTTCATTAATTCTGATTTAACATGTGCGGGTGGTCTTGCCCCACAATCACCAAGCCACATGGGAACTTCAAAAAAATAAATTACATTTTTGCTATTGCAAGGTATAGACTATAATGTTGATTTTGTGTTCCTTTTGTGGAGTATATGTGTGATGTTATGAACCAAGATATATTGGCATGGCAATTTGACATTCATAAACGGAAATGTCCCATCTTTTTTTTGTTGTTTTACTCATAGTTTGTTTTTTTAGAACAGGTCTATCCCTTAAGGAAGGTACATCAATAGAAAGAACACTCTTGCGAAGAGAAGCAATGTGGCATTTTTAAATTAGGATACACTTAACCCCAAGGGGACTAAATGAGAACCGTAACATGAATATTTTTCTATAAAGTGATAAACGTTTGTTCTGAAATCGTTTTATGTTTTTATTTGTTTTTAATGTTGTCAGACAGTTACTAATGTTATACTGGATAATTATACTACTAGTATATAGTATTGTCTGTAATTCACCTACCTGTGTTGAGGAAAGGAGGAGTTTGTCTTCACCGAAACGTGCTTCCGCTTGGGGTGACGCCCTGTTCCCTTACTGCTCTCACTAGCTTCATGCCGGCTGCATGAGATTTGAAGCTGGATCAGTCTTTCACTGCTCGTGGATACTGCGTGTTGCAGATTATTGAAAAGGAAACAAGTATGTCTGATGGGACTGTTTTAATTGAATGAAGATCTTTGAATAAACGTGATGTTCTTTTTACTATTCACTTTTGGTCGGATTGATATATTGTTTGATGATCGTCGTGGACTAGAGAGTTGCCCTATCCAGACCACTATACACACAGGGCAGTGTGCATTGTATATTAGCCCAGGTATATGCTATTACGTTGTACATTTCCTTCTCCAAATTCTGGGACTGTATAAAGGACTCAATTGTCCTATGAAGTGGATTGCAATGTTGAAACGGAAAGGACGGCATGAGACTTTTTGTTTTTCTATGAACATGATAAAGCTCTATCATTAATCGCGCTCAAGATGCCGATTCGGTATTATCAGCAAAAGAATACAAGTTTGTATGATGGACTGTTTTTACTTGAATGAAGACTTTGAAATAAACGTGAGTATTACTATTACACTTTGGTCGGATTGTTATATCGTTATATTTATACCTAATACATAACACAGTATGTGTCGTGTGTATTTTATGTATATGTGTATATATATTTTCATATTATATATTATTTTATATATATATATATATCTATATATATATATATTATATATATATATACTTTATTTATTATATATATATATAATAGCTCTACCTATTTAGTACAGCATGTAAAAGCCTTGTATGTATATCATTTTGGTTATTAATGTGTTTAACAAAATGGCCGACTGTAGTAGTTTGTAGAGGATAGTCGTGTAATCCAAGGTATGGGCCCTGTCAGATGTTTCACCCTGTGTTTAGACATTCTGAAGCTGTGAGGAGTGGTCTATAGATAACAACGTGCCAATAGACCTCATCAGCCTGGTCGAATGTGATGCTTCTCTTACTAATCATTTGCAACAAGGGTATATAAAAAACCACCATTTTAGAATAAAAATCATGATGCCAACTTTCACTGCAAACTGGGATGTTGTGATTTGTTTTCTCGGTGCACCCTTTGTTTTTTTAAGTTTAATTTGGACCCCTCTAGGACAGAATAGCCCTTTGAGGTTATTTCTATTTTCAGATGGACCAAACGTGGGGGAATGGGCTTGGATTGATTTATTAACCGAAAACTGGTACTGGTGCCAGCTCTATACTGGCAGACGCAGTTGAGAGCTAAAGGCGCCATCAATCTTCTGAATATCTGTACTGGGTAAGTAGAGTTTAAACTTTGCTTATCAGAGCAGATCGGTTTGTATTGTGGGAGCTGTGTAATATGTCCATCTGGTTAATTGTTAGTCACGCAGACAGGCAAAGTATCGGCCCATGATATTGAACCTATGACCTGTCCAAATTAACTCTTGTGGGGTATTTTCTGTTTTATGTTTATGAATGTTTTGGAACTGATTGAAAGCAGAGCTGGGACGCAAGTTGTTAGAGGCAGCTGAGAACAGAGCATAAAGCTTTTGTGGTTTATGAGAATCTCCCTGGGAGTAACAGGGGAGGTTCTGTAGTCTCTTGCTGAGTAGGAGTAGGAGATGAGTAAGCTGGCTTGGGGGGAGAAAAAAGCATCTGTGAATAATTGATAATTCATTTGCTGTGGAATCATAAAAAAAAACCATGAATCAAGCTTTTCTTGGTTTAGAGGAAAGGCTGGAGCACGGCGTGCCTGAAATCGAGTTTCTATCAACGTTCGTACAGTCTGTCGAGTGTGTCCTGAGAAATGTAAAACATTGATGTAGAAGCAAAGAACAAACAAGAAGTTTTGGTATGTGGAGTTTAGTGACACAGCGCCATCTGCTGGTTTTAGATGGGAATAAGAATGTTAGATAGAGTCTCATTGTTGTTAGGAAGACAGTAAGTGAAATAGTCTGAAGAATTTGCAAGTAGCATGAAGTGTGTTGTAAGACTTCAGAAAGCATTTGAGAGAAGGATGAAAAGCCTGTGGTTGATACAGAAGAAAAGAGGTTGATTGAAGGATATTGGATTGTTTGTCGATGGCTTGATGAATCCTGGTACAGTGGTAACTAGATGAATGACATAAGAAGGGGTGGGGCTCTGGGGGTGCAGCTGCCTGATGTATCATCCCCCAGGAGAAGTTTCTCGAAAACAAAGGAAAGTGTGAATACTGTGCCGAAGCCCTAGAATGGCAGAGGGACTTGTCTTGGGGTGGGAGAGCAATGTCTGGGGTGTAGACAGAACTGCTGAAAAGAGGGAACCCACGCACAGAAACCAGCCCACCTGTGAACACAAGGTACCTGCCCCCTGTAACACATCTACTGCTCCAGCCCTGCCCCAGTACACCCAGACTAACCTGAACCTTTAGTGCCACTGACCTCCCCTTCCATGTCCATTCCTTCTTCCAGCCCCGCCTACTGCTCCCATCAGGATGTCACCATACCTTTCCCTTCTGGGGTCACCACTTGACATTTCCTGGACCATGATGGTGGAACATAGTACTGTATGTCCTATGATGGATGCAAGGATTACTGGGGAAATAGGGCTGACAGGCCCCTGCCCAGCCCTACAGTGGAGAACCTCATGGTACTAGGAGCAGAAGATAACAGTGGGAGCAGGCTTAACAGATGGGATGAACATAGGGGGAGGAGGAAATAGAATCGAGCAGCTGAGCTCATAGACAAGTCAGGGCAAATAGTCGGCTTGATGCTGCGGCGGGGGGGCACACCAGCTGCACAATGCATAGCACACCCGGGAAGCGCACTGGAGGAGTTGTCATGCTGGTCCAGTGGAGAAGGCTACAGGAATTGACTACGGCAGATTCCCCTTATCTCACTCCGGCTCATGCAAGGGAGGGGGGTGCGAGGACCGGAACATATTATGTTTCATCCACCGTGTCAAGCCATCTGTTTTAACGGGTGAATTGACGGACCTGAGAAAAGCAAACAACCTATGCTATTACAGGAAGATAGTCCAGATCTGAAGAATACACAGACACTTCAAAGATTTATGGTCTTTGTCAGGGGTTAAGCAGGGGTTCAGGACGGGCCCATTTGGCACAATCCGATCAATCAAGCCGTCAGGATTGGATGGGTCACTGGCTCTGACCTCACAGAGGTGGTACTATTGTGAAACAAGGCGTGAAACAATGGGCTGGGACAGACTTTCAGATCAGGCATTGACACTGGGACCAGACTTCACTCAGGATAAAGGGGAAACAGTGGAGAAATATTATTGCACGGATAACTCACAGATGTTCTCTGATTTAGGATTTTCCTTCCTTTGAGAAGCACATGCTCGGATGCTGACAGTGCCTCTTTGTGGATGGCCTTGTTGGAAACTATAGGAAGCAATTGAAGATGGTTCGGCCTGAGTAGAAGACTCTTCACCAAAGAGATGTGGTTTGCTTCTAGTTGGCTCAAAAGGCATCGAGAGCATTTCTGCCTGCGGGATATGTGGGTGAAGCTGCTCCTGTGATGGTGGCAGACACATATGAGGACCCTGGAGCCTACAAGCCTAAGTCCACCGCTTACTTTCTTGAACCACAAACAGGAGGCAGGACAATCTGCCCCCCCTGCAAATCAAGAAGAGTGAGAACAACAACAAGCTAAGATACTCGGAACCCTGTTCCTGATGTCTGTCCTATTCTGAGAGCACCTAGCTATCTATAGGACAGGGATATCCAACTCTCGTGCCAAATTCTGGTATGAAGGTCAGTGGAAGACAACGACCTTCACTCTTTGATGAAGATGACTTATAGTCCTTCCAGAAGCTGAAGAAAGCTATTGCCAGTATCATGTACTAGACGTGCTGGACCTACCAGAAGTCCTTCAAGCTTGTGTTCTCGGAAAGCGATGGACATGCACTCGGAGTTCTACTGCTAGGCCACATGCAGGCCGAAACAGACCAGCTGGATATACTCTGAAGGAATGGGACCCAGCTGGCAAGGGGAGGATATTCCAGTGTTCAGGCTGTAGCTGCAGCCCAAGTGCTGCTGGACAAGACAGCGTTATATTGTAGTTGGGAACTCCCTAATCCTCTCTGGGTTCCAGTGACATCTCCGCAATTCTCAAACCACAAACATCTCTCTGCGCACAGGAGTTTTAGGCTTCAGTGTTCTCTCCATGCCGGATAACGTCAATCCTTCTGTTGCTGTTTGTTCCTTCATCCGCTCACCTTACTTTCCCTTCCTCAGGGGGGAATGAGGAATGAAGAGGAATCGGAAGAATCCGGGTGCTAACTTGAAGAAAAGCATGATTGCTTAGAGAATGATGAAGATGTTAAACTTCTCATTTTGAACACGGATCTGGTTCTTTTTGTGGGATTGGATCCTGATTGCAGACAGTGCAGGAACGATTTCAAATGGGTATGCTGTGAGCACATCACACGCAGTGTTGGAAGCAAGAAGGTCTGCCATTGGCTTAAGTCAGCCCTTGAAGACGGCTGCATGACGGTTTGGCAGGGAGGGACAAATGGCCAACATACTGTTCGGACTCAAGATACGGCTTTCGGAGGGGTCGCCCATGAATGTGGACCTATTTGGGATGCACCGAGGATTTCTCCACGAGGCTGCAGGGAACCCCATTGAATATGGACAAGGCTTATTCAGGTCCTTTGATGATGCACTTGCTGCTGCCACGGACAGTGGCTTTTACTGAAAAACCATGAACATGGGATGCTGAATACAGAAGACGAAACCACCTTGGACTGACCAAGCATGACACAGGCCGCAGGATGGTGAGAAAGGGGAAGCAAGTACAATGCTGTCAGTGGTGCAGGAGGATATGTGCAACCCAACCGCAAGGAGACTGCGGGCCAAGATCATGCAGAACAAGCTACACTGGAAGAAAGAAAAGCTGGAATGGAATAAAGAAAGGGAGCCAGAAGAACGAGAAGACGGGCTGTATGGAAGTAGGGAGGCGACCTGCTTGCTCGGGCACTAAAACCCAGATGTAGTGCAATGGGAACATTTGAACGGGTTTTCTGACGAGTAGGACGCTTAAAGGGGCCTAGTGAACAGTCATACCCTGACCAATAGCGCGGCACATAGCTTGGTTAGTGTAAGGCCACACCCCGGGATAGTTATCTCTCTAACCCTATGATGATCCTGTTAGGCAGTGCCCCCAATGCTGGTGCATATTTCCCTCATGCAGTATGTAGCTACAAAATGAATGCTATGACCTCTTATGTGACTACAGGGTTAAAGAGTTGTTGCCTAATGCTTTCTAGAGTTTTTCCATTCTCAGAATTCCGACTTAGACGTTGCTGCTTAAGGCTACAAGCACTGGAGTCTGGGTCTACGATGAAGTTTGTGTGTGTTAATCCTAGAGCCCAAGGTTTTGTGGGGCTGTACCAAGTCATGCTGACCACATCACATCTGACATGGTGGCAGGAAAGCCCAACTGGATCCCACGATTCGCACTGCATGATCGACTCCAGCCCCAGGAGATGAGGCAGATGCTGCGTTTAATGTTGGTAAATAGTTATGTTGCTTTAACATTTGGTCAGAAACCCAAGCATTTATTGTGTGTGACAGAGGAGTACTGGGGACCCTCTGCTATTACTGGGTTGCTGTGGGTTGGAACAAAGGAAAAGACTAGGGTGTATAGAACACGAACTGCTTTAACGAGGAAATGAAAAGGACAAATAGGGAAAACATATATCACTATGATGAGGTTGACAAAGACTGGAACCTGTTGAGAACAGGGGTACCAGGAGTAAGCAGCCTACTAACGCTAACTATTGAAAACCCTCAGGAGATCTGATGGAGGCATAATATGTCCTGGGAGCCTATATAGAGAGTGAGGGGTCGAAGATAGTGACATCATAATCAGAGTCACGGAGGGGAGGAAGAAAAGCATCCCCAATGGGCTGCTTTGAACCCATGTGTAATAATGCTACTAGGAGGCCCGAAGGGGGGCCCTTGACGAGTTTAAGGCAAGGGACCAAGTGGCCGCGGGGTTTGAATCTCTGCTACGATATATCACTGTCCACCCAAACAGGAGAAACCTGCTGTAACTTTTCTTCCACAGATAATACGTGACCGCATGGGAAGGTCACTGTGGCCATTAGAAAGCTATAGATGATCTCTCAGAAGAATTAAAGCGTAAACTCAGGCATAGATCACCACTGGGAACTGTGGGTTCAATTCATGGTTTTATGGTTGGCAGGGAATGCTTGCCCAGATAGGTATTGCCAATATTGATTGTGCGGCTAATCTTGCTCTAATTGTCTGTTGTGTTTTCTCTAGTTTAAGGAAACTATTTTGAAAAGCTGTGGACCAGACTACTCCACATTTTGATGAACGCAGTTGTCACGGCCTGGCCTCTATGATGACAGCGACATCACCACCACACGATACAGCTGTCCAAAAGCACTGACACTCTTATGATGATGGGACATGAAGACACTATTCATGAGAGTAACATGATGTCAGAAGTGCTCCGGAATGTCATCTATCCCCTCTGCAACTCCACGTTTACTTCAAAGAATTAGACCATAGAGGTGTAGGGTGAGCTTGGGCGTACCAGGGTGCTTGCGGGGCGCCACCTTGTCGGGGCGACGGTACTTCCGTAAAAGACAGTATAGGGAAAGAGGAGGGGGAAAAGATTAAAAAATGGAAAAAAAAGTCTCAAAAAAATTTTGGATGGGAGCAAGGTTTATATATGTTTTGATCCTTTGTTTCTCTATTTTAAAGGGTATTATTATTATTTAAAAAAAACATCAATGAAAAAAACCCCACTCTTGCGCAGAGAAGCAATGTGGTTTTTAAATTAGATACACTTAACTCGGGGGACTAAATGAGAACCTTTACATGATATTTTTTTAAAAAAAGTGAAAAAGTATGTTCAGAAATCGTATGTTTTTTAAATGTTTTTTAATGTTGTAAAAACTTTACTAATTAATAATGATAATGTAATCTCCTATATATAGTATAGTCTGTAATCACCTACCTGTGCTTGAGAAAGGAGGAGTTTGGTCTTCCGAACGTCGCTTCCGCTGGAGGGTTGACGCCCCCCTGTCCATACTGCTTCTCACTAGCTACATGCGGCTCTGAATGAGATTGAGCTGGATCGAGTCTTTCACTGCTCGTGGTAATGCTGTTGCAGATTATTGAAAAGATACTTGTATGTCTGATGGGGACTGTTTTTACTGAATGAAGACTGTGAATTAAATGTGAGTTTTTACTATTCACTTTGGTCGGTTGATATATGTTTGCTGAAAGACGGCACTAGGGAGAGTTGCCGCATATCCAGACCACTATACACACGAGGCAGTGTTGCATTGTTATTAGCCAGATATATTGCGATTACGTTGTACATTCCTTCTCCTATTTCTGGGACTGTTTTAACGGACTATTATGTCCTAGGAAGTGATTTGCAAGTGAAACGGACAGGAGGGCAGAGGACTTTTTGTTTTCAGACTTGATAAAGCGTCTATCCTTAAACGCGCTCAGATGCCGTCGGAGTTTTTTTTTTTCATTGAAAAGGAATACAAGTATGTCTGATGGACTTTTTTATTGAATGATGACTCGTTGAATAAACGGTGGTTTTTACTATTCACTTTGGTGGCATTGATATATGTAATTATATACGCTCACATTATACACATGTATGTGTGTGTGTATATTATGTATATGTGTATATATATATATATATATATATATATATATATTTATATATATTATATATATATATTTAGTATTTTATAATAGGCACATACCTATATAGTTACGCATGTAAAAAGCTGTATGTATTCTTTTGTTAATTAATGTGTAAACAAAATGGCCGCCCTGTTAGTAGTTTGTAGAGAATCGTTCGTGTAATCCAAGATGTGCTAGTCAGTGATATTTTAGAGATAGGGCTTGATTGTATTTTTGATCTGGTGATTAGTCAAAAACACAAGGGCAAAACATGTAGAAATCAGGGATTAGGTCTAAAACTTTCTGTGTTGCCCATAGCAACCAATCAGAGCTCCCCTTTCATTTCATATAGTGCTCTGAAAAAATTAAAGGGGAACTTTGATTGGATGCTATAAGCAACAATGAAAGTCTTAGACCTACACAGTTTTCATACGTCTCCCATAGTGTATACCTGTACAAAAATGTTTGAATATATAAGCTATAGAAATGGAGTAGTGGAATAAGGTCAGTAACTATCCATTAGGTATCATTTTGGTATAGTACTTCTTGGAACATGATTATTAGGGTGCGTTTGTTGTGGATGGGAGCAAAGGTTATATATGTGTGATCCTTTGTTTCTCTATTTTAATGTATTAGTTATTATATATTACCTCACATATACACATGTATGTGTGTGTGTGTTTTTATATATATATATATATATATATATATATTATAATTATTTATATATATATATAGTAATATATTTATATTTTAGATTATATATTTAATAGGACCATACCTATATAGTACAGCATGTAAAAGCTTTGTATGTATATCTTTTGTTTTTAATGTTTAAACAAAATGGGCCGCGCGGTAGTGTTTGTAGAGTGCGTGTGTAATCCAAGATGGTGCCTCCTAGTCAGAAGTTACACCCTGTGTTTTAGACATTCCTGAAGACTGTGAGGAGTGGGCTATAGTTAAACAATCGTACCAATAGTCCCTCACAGCCAGGTGCATGTGATGCTTCTTATCTACTCATTTTGCAAAAGGGTATAAAAAACCACCATTTTATGAATAAAATCAGAAGAAAGCACTTTACAGCAACAGGGATGTTGTGCATGTTGGATTTTGTTTCTTCGGTGCACCCTTTGTTATTTTTAAGATAATTTGGACCCCCCCAAGGACAGAATCAGCCCCTTTGAGGCTACTTTCCATTTCAGATGGCACCCAACGTGGGGCAATGGGCTAGGATCTGATTTAGTTACCGAAAACTGAATGGTGAGCTTTCTTACTGCAGACGCAGCATGAGAGCTTAAAGGCGCCATACTCTTCTGAATATCTGTTTCTGGTAAGTAGTGTTTTGAAACTTTGCTTATCCGTGCAGGATCGGTTTGTCTAGTGGGAGCTGTACTATGTCCATCGGTTAATTGTGTAGGTCACGCAGACAGGGGCACGAGTCGGCCCATGCTTTTGAACCTGATGGACCTGTCAATTAACTCATTGTGGGGTGATTTTTCTGTTTTATGGGTGTTAAAATTTTTGGATAAATGTTTTGGAAACTGATTGAAAGCAGAGCTGGGACGCTCTACAGGTGTTAAGGCAAGCTGAGAACAGAGCATAAGCTTTGTGGTTTATGAGAATCTCCCCTGGGCAGTAACAGGGGAGTTCTGAGTCTGCTTTGCGAGTAGGAGTAGGAGACTGGTCAGCTGGCTTGGGGAGAAAAAGCATCTTGTGAAAATGTGAGATTCATTGTGGTTGATCATGAATTCAAAGCTTTTTCTTGGATTAGAAAAAGCTGAGCACGGCGTGCATGAAATCGGTTTCTATCACGTTCGATCAAGTACTGTCGAGTGTGTCCTGAGAAAATGTATAACATGTGATTGGTAGAAGCTAAGAAAACTAACAAAGAAGTTTTGGTATGTGATTTAGTTGCACTGCGGCCTCTGCTGGTTTTAGAGGGAAATTAGGAAAGTTAGATAAGAGTTCAAATTGTTTGATAGGAAGAAAGTAAGTGAAGTAGTCTGAAGAATTTGCAAGTAGCTGAAGTGTGATGTAAGACTTCAGAAAGCATTTGAGAGAGGATGAAAATGCCTGAGTGTTTGATACAGAAACGAGTAGATTGAAGGATTTTGGATTGTTTGTCGATGCCTGAATCATGGTAACAGTTGTAACTAGATGGATGCATAAAAGAAGGGTGGGGCTCTGGGGGGGTGAGCTGCCTGTTGTATCATCCCCAGAGAAGTTTCTGAAACAAAGGAAAGGTGTGTGAATACTGTGCCGACGACCTAATAATGCAGAGGATTGTCTTGGGGGTGGGGAGCAAAGTCAGGGTGTAGACAGAACTGCTGTTACCAAAGGGAACCACGCACCAGAAACAGCCCACCTGTGACACAAGTCACCCTGCCCCCTGTTAACCACCACCTACTGCTCCAGCACCGCCCAGTAATACACCAGACTACTGAACCTTTAGTGCACTATGCCCTCCCCTTCCATGTCATACTTCCTCTCTCAGCCCGCCTCCTACTGCTATCCCATCGGATGTCACATCCTTTCCCTTCTGGCGTCACCACTTGCATTTCCTGGCCAAGATGGTGGAAACATAGTTCTGTCATGTCCAACTGTATGGATGCAGGATACTGGGTATATATGGCGGACCAGGGCCCAGCCAGCCTACAGTGGATGAGTAACCTCATGGTACTGGGAGCAGAAGATACATGGGACAGGCTCTAAACAGCCATGAGGATGGACAAGGAGGAGGAAGAACGAGCAGTGAGCTCATACGACAAGTCTAGGGCAAATAGGTCGGCTTGCTGCTGCGGGGGGGGGGCACACCAGCTGGCCTCTGCATAGCACACCACGGGAAGGCGCACTGGAGGAGTTAGTCATGCTGACCAGTGGAGAAGGCTCAGGAATTGACTACGGCAGATCCCTTATCTCACGGCATCTACGCAAGGGAGGGGTGGGGTGCGAAGGCACCGAACATTTAAATGTTACATTTCCACCGAGTCAAGCCTCTGTTTAACGGGTGAATGGCCGGACCCTGAGAAACAACCTATGCCCTATTACAGTGCTGATAGTCCGATCTGAAGAACTTACACAGACACTTACAATGATTTATGGTCTTTTGTATGGGGTTTTAAAGCAGGGGATTCAGACGGGCCCATGGTGGCCTAATCCGCTCATCAAAGCCGTCAGATATGGTTTGAGGTCACAGACTGCCTCCAGAGTGTCTTTTGTGAACAGCTGAAACATGGGCTGGGACAGTACTTCAGATCAGGGCATTGCCACTGACAGACTTTCATCAGGATAAAAGGGGGAAACAGTGGAGAAAAAATCAATGCACGGATAATCTGATGTTTCTGATTTTGGATTTTCTTCCTTTGAGAAGCACCATGCTCGGAGGCTGACCAGTGCCTTTGTGGTGGCCTGTTGGAACCTATAAGGTAGCAATTGAAGATGGTTCGGCTGGTAGAAGACTTACCAAGAGATGTGGTGCTTCTTGTTGCAAAAGGCATCGAGAGCATTTGCCTGCCGGGTTTATGTGGTATGATAGCCTGCTCTGTGATGGTGGCCGAACATATGAGGACCCTGGAGCCTACAAGCCTAGTACCACCGCCTTACTTTCTTGAACCACAAAACAGAGCAGGACACTGCCCCCCCTGCAAATTCAAGAGAGGAGAACACCAAAGCTTGATACTTGGTCCGTTCTGATGTCTGTTTCCTATTCCTTGAAAGCCACCCAGGCATATTATAGGACAGGGATATCCACCTCTCGTGCCATATTCTGGTATGAGGCAGTGAAGACAACTCACGTCCACTTTGATTGAAGATGCTTTTAGTCTTCCAGAAGCTGAAGAAAGCTCTGATTGCCAGTACTCCTGTAACTAGGCGTGCTGGCCCTACCAGAAGTCCTCAAGCTCTGTGTATCGGAATGCGTAAGGACATTGCACTCGGAGTTCTACTGTCAGGCCCATGCAGGCCGAAACAGTCAGCTGATACTTCTCTGCAAGACTGGACCAGCTGCAAGGGGAGGAGTCTTCCTGTGTACAGGCTGTAGTGCAGCCCAAGTGCTGTGGGACAAGACAGCTATATTGTAGTTGGACACATCCTCCTCATCCTTCTGGTGTTCATGTGACATTCTCCGCTTCTCAACACTACATTCTCTCAGCAGCACAGCGTTTTTAGGCTTCAGTGTTCTCTCTGCCGGTTAAACGTCAATCTTCTGTGCTGTTGTGTTCTTCTTCAGCCCCTTAATTTTCCCTTCTCAAGGGGGGAATGGGATGAAAGGGAATCGGAAGAATCCGGGTGAAACATGAAGAAAGCCATTGATTGCTTAGTAATGATGAAGTTGTTAACCTCTCATTTGAACCCGGATTGGTTCTTTTTGTGGATGGATCCAGATGTGCAGACAGTGCAGGGACGATTTCAATGGGCTAGGCTGTGAGCACATCACACGCAGTGTTGGATGCAAGAATAAGAAGTCTGCCATTGCATAAGTCAGCCCATCTATGAAGATCGGCAGCATTGACGTTTGCAGAGGCAAAATGGCAACATATGGTTCGGACTCAAGATACGCTTTCGGGGTCGCATGACTGTGGACCTATTTTGGGAAGCACCGAGGATTTCTCACGGCTGCGGGAACCCATTGAAATATGGACAAGCTATTCAGGTCCTGATTGGATGCACTGCTGCTGCCACGGACATCTGGCTATACTGAAAACCAAGGCACATGGGAAGCTGATACAGAAGACGGAAACCACTTGGTGACCATGCAGCCCACACAGTCCGCAGGGAGGTGAGAAAGGGGAAGCAAGTAGCTGTCAGTGGTGCAGGGTGGAATGTGCACCCAACCTGCAAGGAGACTGCGGCCAAGATGCAGGAAACAAGCTCCACGGAAGAAATGAAAGATGGGAACAAAGAGGAGCAAGTAGAGACGAGAAGACGGGCTGTATGGAGTAGGGAGGCGACCCTGCTTGCCACGGGCACTAACCTGCTGGAGTGCAATGGGAATTGGAACGGGATTCTGAGAGCACGACGCTTTAAATGTGGCAAGAGAAACAGTCATTACCCGACAGATGCCTGCCATAGCTTGGTTAGGTCAGGACACGCCCGGGGTATAGTTTATCTCTCTCACCCTATGAGATCTGTTAGGAAGTGCCCCAAGGCTAGGTGATATTTCCCTCAGCAGTTGTAGCTACAAAATGATGCTATGACTCTTATGTGACTTACAGTGGTTAAAGAGTGGTTGCTAATGCTTTCTGAAGTTTTCCCATTCCAGATCCAGACTTAGACGTTTGCTGCTCATATGCTACAGCCTGGAGTCTGGGTCTACGTGAAGTTTGGGTGTGAAAACCCTAGAGCCAAGGTTTGAGGGGCTGTGTACCAAGTCTGCTGACCACGATCACATCTGTCAATGTGGCAGGAAAGCCCAACTGATCCCACGCTTCGCACTTTGCAAGATGCTTCCAGCCCCGGAGATGAGGCAGATGCTGCGTTTACTGATGTTAAATAGTTTATGTAGCTTAACTACTTGGTCAGAACCATGGCATATACTTGTGTGTGACAGAGAGTACTGGGGACCCTCTTGCTATAACTGGGGGTGCTGTGGGGTTGGAACACAGGAAAAGACTAGGGGGTATAGACCACAGACGCTGCTTTAGAGGAAAGACAATAGGGAAAAAACCTCTTACTCACTAGATGAGGTTGACAAAAGACTGGAACCTGTTGAGAACAGGGATACCAGGAGAAAAGCATGCTCACTAACGCTAACTATGAAAAAACCCTCTGGTGACTGATGAGGCTTATATGTCCTGGGAGCTATATTATAGTGAGTGAGGGGTCAGAAGATAGTGACACAATCAGAGTCAGGAGGAGAAGAAAAGCCTCCCCAAAGGGCAGCTTTGACCCCCATGTGTAAATCAATGCTATAGGAGGCCCAAGGGGGGTCCTTGATGAGTTTAAGGCAAGGGACCAAGTGGCCGCGGGGTTTGAATCTCTGCTACCGATAATCACTGTCCACCCAAACAGTGGAGAAACTTGGGTACTTTGTATCACAGATTAATACTGACCGAATGGGAAGGTCATGTGGCCATTAGAAAAGCTAGATGATCTCTCTGAAGAATTAAAGCGTAACTCAGGCATATGATCACCCTGGGAACAGTGGGTTCAATTCATGGTTTTAAGGGTGGCAGGGAATGCTTGCCAGATAGTATTGCCCATATTGATTGTGCGGCTAATTCTTGCTCTATATTGTCTGTTGTGTTTTCACTTGTTTAAGGAAACTATTTTGTGAAGCTGTGGACACAGGACTACTCCCATTTTGATGAACAGTTGTCCACGCTGGCCTCTATGATGAAGCGACACCACCACACGATTCAAGCTGTCCAAAGCCTGACCTATGATATGTGGACATTAAGGGACACTATTCCGATGAGGACCATTGATGTCAGAAGTGCTCCGGAAAGTCATCTACTCCCCTCAGCATCCTCCACGTTTCATCAAAGATTAGACCTTAGAGGTGTAGGTTGAGTGGGGTACCAGGGTCTGCGGGGCCACCCTTGTCGGGGCGAGGTAACTTCCGTTAAAAGACAGTATAGGGAAACTGAGGATAGGGAAAAGATTAAATTTTCGAGAACAAAGTCTCAAGGGGGGACTGTTGTGGGGATGGGAGCAAAGGTGTCTATATGTGTGATCCTTTGTTTCTCTATTTTAATGTATGTAGTTATATATACAACGTAATAGTTATATCTGGATAATATACAATGCACACTGCTCGTGTGTTTAGTGGTTGGATATGGCAAACTTCCTAGTGCCGTCTTCAGCAACATATATCAAATCCGACCAAAGTGATAGTATAAAAACTCAATTTATCAAAGTCTTCATTCAAGTAATAAAAACTGTCCATTCAGACATACTTGTATATTCCTTTTCAATAATCTTGCAACTGCAGTATCACGAGCAGTTTGAAAAAGACTCGATCCAGTCCAATCTATGCAGCCCGCATGTAGATAGTGAGAAAAATAAAATGGGGGGCAGGGGTTATGGTCAGGGCGGCGGTCACCCCCAGCGGAAGCTGACGTTTCGGAAGACAAACTCCTCCTTTCTCATGCACAGGTAGGTGATTACAGACTATATTATATAGGGAGATTAATTATCATTATTATTTAGTAACGTCTGACAACATTAAAATACATTTAAAAAAAGTACGAATTCTGAACATACGTTTATACTTTTATATAAAAATATTCATGTTAAGGTTCTCATTAGTCCTGATGTTAGGGTATCTAATTTAAAAATCCACATTGTTCTTGCGCAAGAGTGGTTCTTTCTATTGATGTACCTTCTAGGATTAGACCTTTCTAAAATACTCCATCGGAGTTCTGGACACTCTGTGGCGTTCTCATGAAAATGTCGGGCAACCGAGCTTCTCCAAATTTTTTATTGTAATTTTCATCACTTTGTCTATTTTTTTCTGGAACGTAGTGATGGCTGAAACGATGTTCAGTAATTCTGATTTTAACATTGCGGGTGGTCTGCCCCCACATATCCCAAGCCACAAGGGCACTTCAAAAATAAATTACATTTTGGCTATTGCAAGTATGCATACTCTAATGTTGATTTTGTGTTCCTTTGTGGTTGTGTGTGTATGAACCAGTATAATGGCGCATGGCAATTTTGACAATTCATACACGGAAATGTCCCTTCTTTTTTTGTTGTTATACTCATAGTTTGTTTTTTTAGAACAGGTCTATCCCTTAGAAGGTACATCAATAGAATGAACACTCTTGCGCAGAGAAGCAATGTGGATTTTTAAATTAGATACACTTAAACCCCAGGGACTAAATGAGAACCTTAACATGAATATTTTCTATAATAAAAGTGATAAACGGTATGTTCTGAAATCGTGATGTTTTTAAATGTTTTTAATGTTGTCAGGACAGTTACTAATTATAATGATAATTTAATCTCTATTAAGTATAGTTCCTGTAATCACCTAACTGTGCTTGGAGAAAGGAGGAGGTTTGTCTTCTCGAAACGCTCGCTTCCGCTGGAGGGTGTCGCCCCTGTCCATTAACTGCTTCTCCACTAGCTACATGCGGCTGCATGGAGGATTGTGCCTGGTCGAGTCTTTTCACTGCTAGTGGATATTGCTGTTGCAGGATTATTGAAAAGGAAGACATGTATGTCTGATGGACTGTTTTCAATTGAATGAAGATTTGAATAAACGTGAGTTTCTTTACTATTCACTTTTGGTCGATTGATATATGTTTGTGTAGACGGCCTAGGAGTGTGCCATACCAGACCACTATACACACGATGGGCGAGAGTGCTATTGTTATATTAGCCCAGAGGTATATGCTATTACGTTGTTCATTCCTTCTCCAATTCTGGGGAATGTATTAACGGACTCTTTATGTCTGATGAAGTGATTGCAAGTGAAAAGGACAGGAGGGCAGAGACTTTTTGTTTTAAGAAACATGTAAAGCGTCTTCTATCCTTTAAACGCGCTCTAAGATGCAGGCGGATTATTGAAAAGGAAATACAAGTATGTCTGAGTGGACTGTTTTTACTTGAATGAAGACTTTGAATTAAACGTGAGTTTTTACTATTCACTTTGGTCGGATTGATATATGTTAATTTATCTTCGCTCACTTGATAACATGTATGTGTCGGGTGTATATATATGTATATGTGTAGATATATAGTATATATATATATATATTTATATTTATTTATATATATATATTTATATATAATAGGCACATACTATATAGTACAGCATGTAAAAGCTGTATGTATAGCTTTTGTTATTAATGTGTTAAAACAAAATGGCCGCCTATAGTAGTTTGTAGAGATCGTCGTGTAATCCAAGATGGCGCCCTAGTCAGAAAGTTACTCCCTGTGTTTAGACATTCCTGAAGCTTGTGAGGAGTGGTTATAGATAACAACGTGCCAATAGACTCTCACAGGCCAGGGCATGTGATGCTTCTTTCTACTCATTTGCAAAAGGTATAAAAAACACACCATTTTGTGATTAAATCAGAAAGCACTTTAACACCCATCAGGGCTGTTTGTGGATTTTGTTTTCTCGGTTTGCACCTTTTGTTATTTTTAAGTAATTTGGACCCACACAAGGACAGAATAGCCCCTTTGAGGCTTACTTGTCCATTTCACGTTCACATGGTAAGGGACAAATACCGGTCAGTTTATCGGACCCAGTATTTGACTGTGTTTTGCGAAGCCCTCCCCCTTCACATTCACAAGCACAGAAATTTGTTCGAAAACGGAGGAGATGTTCGTGTAGAATGTTTTGCGGGTGGACCGCGGGCGGAAAAAACGCCGGGCGGGAAACCCGTGCAGTGGGGACAGATGTGCGTGTTTTCTATAGGAGCCCATTGTGCTCATTTTTGGCCGTTTTTTTCAGGCAGTCTGCAAAACCGCAAACCGCCTGAAAAACCGTCCGAAAACCCTTGCCGTGGGGACATGCCCTTATTATTTATTTTAGAGTGCCCTTGGTTTCAGAGCACTGTACATTCGAGGTGGTTACATAAATAACATTGGTCAAACAATTACAAGGTGACGATAAGTAACTCACAACTGGTACAGAGGGAGAGAGGGCCCTGCCCGTGAGGGCTTACAGTCTACAGTCTACGTGATGCTGCTTCATTACCAGCAAATGTTTTTGCATCAATCTGATCACAAATTCCTGGTCTACACTTTTTCATAATATAAAACATCAATATAGTATCACAATGCTGAAAGGTTTGCTGCATACATTTTCATCATGTTCTTATATGTAACTAGGGCAGGTTTCCATAGAATTGAAAGAACATCTGTTAAGACATTTACTGAAATAAAATAATTCTACTTCTGGTAAATGTAGAGACTATCTGTGCAGATGCACAAGATCTAGTACAAACAAACCACCAACCTGGCAGGAAAACTGAAATAAATGGGTGGTGATAATACAGAAAGCCAGCTGCCAGTGGAATAGTTGGCACAGGCAAGAATACACTGGCATTAGGCTGATATCATGGACCTCCTCAGAACAGCAGCACTGGTTCCTATAAAAAAGAAACCAAAACTTGTCCTTGTTTCTTCTTCTTTTTACCACTATGAAGTAAAGTTTAAGGGAATAGTCCTGTATCTTTTGGAAAGGAAGATGGGAACAAGCAGGAGGAATTTTCTGATGGATCTCGGAAGAAAAAGAGGCTTTCACATTGAAAATGAACTAAGGTAGGCATATCATACCTTGCTATAATCTCTACTGTTTGAATTGCATGGTTTAAAACAGGGAATGTCAGGATAAGAAGCTTGCAGTTCTGAAGGATATGTATTTTGGGCTATACAGTATATTCCTTCCATGGTCATGTGGATAGGTAAGTAGTCTGCTGTTTAGAGTAGACGTCTCAAATTCCACAGAACAGACTCCAAGGGACACCCATAGTTACCTATGGGCACAAAAGCGAGTTTTAGACCTAAACAGTTTTCATACATGTGGCCCCAAGACAGGTAACATGTTAGAGTAGGTCCCCCATATGTATTGAGGTCACTTTGTCATGACAGATGGGCAATTATAGTTGTGATCAAAAATGTACACTAAGAATCCCATATTTTCATGTATTCTAAAGTAGCAGAAATGTTTTTGAAAAAATTCCTATATTCCCTCTGACTGGTTTTTAGTGCTTGTAGAGTCCTGCTGATATTGTGTTGATGTCTCAAACTCGGACGAGTAAATGGGCCGAACATAGAAACAATTTGAAGTTAACAGGCCGCATTCCTTTCAAATTTAATACAATACAAAATTATTGCTGATGTTGTTACAATTTTAAAGAGGAAAGAGTGGTGTGTGTATTTTACTCTTTTTTAAATTTTTTTGTACTTGACCCAGTTTGGAGTGGGATGAGCAATCATTTGAATATATGACTGTACTGCAATGTATTATGATAACCGTCAATCAGTGTGTGAAGCCCTGTCTCCGTGTAGAGCCTGGCAGGCCTATGTCACAGTCAGAGTGGAGGCCGTTGTTAAACCTCTGGCTGCCATGGCAAGTAAAGACACCCCGTGATCGCTTGGTGGGGGTGCTGCTCCCTCTGTCAAATCCCTTACTTGTCCTGGATGTTATTGACCCCGCAGCGTTTAAGAGGGTTAAATGGCTGGGACTGATGTGCTACTTCTATGAGCTGCTCTCTGTTGTCCCAGGGATGTCTCGGGACCTCCACTTCTCAGCCGGCCTGCATATTTGAAAACTCTGGGTTAGAGTAACTTATATCTATAAAACTTCAGGCACGGTGTCATAAAACAGACTATGTCTACTAGCCAGTTGCAGGTAAAGACTCGGTATTACTTGAAATATATCAATTTAAATCCTTCTTACTCTAGACTTTTGAGTCCAGTGGGTTGTTCTTCTTAGTTGTTCATCAATGAGTAGGACCACCCACGGGACTGCTAAACACAGGCTGAGCAAGAATATAAATCAGTATATTCCAAGAGATACGGAATCTTTTCTTACCAAACTATACATCAATCTTCACAACTCCTTCTTTTCTTTATCACGCAGACACAATGGGGGATGTGTATGAAAACTGTTTAGGTCTAAAACTTTCTTTGTTGCCCATAGCAACCAATCAGAATTTCCTTTCATTTTATACAGAGCTCTGAAAAAATTAAAAGGGAACTCTGATTGCATGCTATGGGCAACAAAGAAAGTCTTAAACTTAGTTTTCATACATGAGGCTCTATATTCATCATGCAAGGAAAGTTCTTCAAGGCTGCGTACTAAGATAAACATATGACAATCTTCCAATGTGGAAACTTACACTCCCTCGACACCAAGGGAAAATGCTGTAGTCTGCTTGTATCCAGACACCAGCCATATTCTCCCATATAAAATATCTATGTGAGATCCATATTCAGTGTAGTTGTTAAAGGAGTTGTCTCACTACATTGATTCTTCTTACCTCAGTCCTGTTCTCTTGGTTTCATTTCGAATTCAGGGGTGTGTTTACTGGCTCCTACTAGGCTGCAGTAGATGCCAGGTCTGTAGCTATAGCGAGCTAAGGAGCTGATGCAGCCCATACAAGATATATCTCACAATAGGTAGGATACTGTTAATAGACATATATTGCAAAGTGACTTGTTTTTGCAAGATTTGTAACATAAAAAGCAATCCTTGTAGTGAGACAACCCCTTTAAATATATGTTATTTAGAAATCCTGCTTTTAACATAGAAATGGAAACTTAGCACAGACACTGTCAGACACCGCTTGAAAAAGTGACTTTATTCTATATATTTGAAATTTGAAGGTATCAGTACTTATTTCAAAAACACATGCTGAGCATAACCCTACCCTGTGTTTTACCTGTCCTCTTCCACCAACTATGCCCTGGAAGATGCCACAGCTGACTGGACCTTCTTGACGCCATTTTGCTGGGTTAACCTCACTGGAACAGTCATTTATTTATTTTGGTGTGAAGCCATTAGGAATTTTCCATGGTGTTTAATATAAGGATTATTTGGACCTTTCTTTTTTCTTTGTATTATCTTATTGAGTTACATGCACACTAGATAATTGTCTCATGGTCATTTTGTTAATTTGTTTATTGTAACTGGTTTAGTTCACATTTATAATAGATTGCTCATTTATAATGACCTTATGCGCTTGTACTGGCGCGCTCCAATCAGTAATTAGTGATAGAAACCACTGGCATCTTATCTGTCTGTTGTCCTAGACCTTAGAATCCAGTGCACAATTCTGCTGAAGAAATCATTACTACTGTTTATTTTTGGTTTTTACTATGAAACAAAAACGTGAGGATGATCAATACTTCCTCTACTAAATGGAGATTAGATCCAAGGAGAAGGAAAAGGATTTTTTTCCCTTTTCTTCTGTTTTTTGGTTCTTTTCCTACACCATTGTTGAATGAAGGGGAGCCCCTTTAACACAAAAATTGACCACTAAGGTGGTGAAAGGTGTCTGTCAGTAGCTCAACATAACTGACACAGCTTTACTAGTAGTAGTAATTTCGCTGATTTACCTATCCTGCGTAATACTTTGGTAATATAAATTTACATAAAGCAGTGGCTTAAGTTGTTTTAGAAATTTTCTGCATCTTTAGGGTGTTTTCACACCGTGCAGTTTTGTAGCGTTTTTGGTGCGTTTCTTCACTTGCAGTACTTCACTGCAATTAAACTGCCTTTTTTATCAGCAAGCTTCTTTCTTTTTTCTAAACTGTTTGAAAAGGTGTTAGGCTATGCTCACACGGCTTATTTCGGGGCGTATTTACGTCCTGAAATACGTTTCAAATACGTGTCACAAAGTGTGGCACGTATTTCGCGTCGTAAATACATTCCCGATTCTTTACTATGGGGATTTACGTTGCAAAATACGCCTCAATAAGTGACAGGGGACTTAATTTTACGATCGTATTTACGGACGTATTTACGCCCGCAAAAACGTTGCGAAAATACGCCTCGTGTGAACGATGAGGCGTATTTTACATTGGAATTGATGCTAATCTAATTGTTCATTATTTGAAACATATTTCGGGACGTATTTGCAGACGTAAATACGTCCGTAAATATGTCCCGAAATAAGCAGTGTGAACATAGCCTTACAAGTGATCAATTATTGTGTTTGAAGTCTTGTGGTTGAAAAAAAAAACTGATTACTCACTTGTAACACCATTTAAAACAGTTAAGATAGCTGAAAGAAGCTTGGTGATTATAAAGGCAGTTTAATTGCAGTGAAGTAATGCAAGTGAAAAAACACACCAAAAATGCCACAAAACTTTACCATGTGAAAGCACCCTTAGACTCATCTAACATTAAACCATGTATTGGTTGCTTTTAGTACGCTGATATCTTGTGCAATAGTTTGATGCACAATGTTGCATTAACTATCCTGTGTAGATAGATGGGTTTTCAAACCGCTTGACTTTTACTCAGAACCCCTAAGAATAGATTAGGGAATAGTGCATGAGCGTATTAATCTGATACTTTTGAGGGCCCATTCCAGATAAAGAACCCAAACCTACCAGACATTTTTCTGAGGCAAATGCCATAGTAAATCTGGCCCGTTTGACAATACTAGAAAAAGCTAAAAAAAGTAGCAATCTCCACTTTGATTTACATTTCAGAAAAAATTGCAATTAAATATTTACATGTGCTGGCCTATTCAGGAAGCCTTGAAGTAAGCAGACAATTTCAGGAGGTCCTACGACTGAAACTCCCAGCTGTTTTCGCTTGGAAGCTACATTTTTCCATGCGGTCGAGAGGTTTAGTTCGGAACCTCTGTTGCAGATTCTATCCAAAATGACAGAAGAAATAGTGTAGCATGCAGCGCTATTTTTTCACTTAAGATAAGACACCATTGTAGTAAATGGGGTCCGTTGGTTGCCCTTGATATTCATCACAAAATGGATCTGTTGGCACCTCTGTGACAAAAGCTCCAAACAGAAATGCCAATGCACATTTAAACTTATCCCTACACATTTCCTTCTTTTTTGGTTTCAGCCCTAGTGTTACCTGCAAAAATGCAACAAAAAAGCTTTAAAAATAGTGTGAACCAGGCCAAAATTCCATTAGTAGCATCCTCCTAAGCCAAAGAAAATAGGTAGCTTGCTGTGTAGAATTTCTAAGCATCTGTTATTGTGTATTTTTTTATCTAGAGTTTTGTCTTTTTTTTGCTGTGTTGAGCTGAGGGAGCTTTATATATTTTGTTCCCTGTGCCAAATAGCAGACACAGCTGTACAAGTATCAGGGGAACACTGTCATCAGCAACTCCAGTGCTTCCACTACCACAATAGTAGGTCTCGATATGGCAATTTTCCCAGTCTTGCCGCCTGTGTAACAAATTAACAATTAATGTGAATATTTTATATAATGTAGATAAACCACAGGAAACAGCTGGTCTATCTCCAACTGATTTTCTTGCAACAGGAAAAATCATAACGGGTTGTGGTATTTACTGTAAAATGGATCATGACTGATAGCCTCTTCTTAACAAACATTAAACTGAAGCATCCTGGAAAGAGGGCTACTGTAAATAGATGTCTTGAAGGTTGATAAACTTGTGAGATGTTCTGTATATTTCTATACATCTCCTCTGTAGAGCAGGCAGCATCTCCTGCTGCTGCCTGCTCTACATATATTTTACAAGCTTTGAATTTTTCCATTGAAACATGAAGGGCGACATGTATGAATCCTGGCGCTGACAGGCCAGTTCTAAATAGCTGTAAGATAGTACAGAATGTGACAGAATGTATGAACCTGTTCTTCTGCAGGGGATACATAGAGGCGCAGTCTAGTGCCATTACAACTCAGGCAAACCATCTTTATCCTGGTCCAGGCTGTTCTAACTGTTCTGCGCCTAGGTTTGGTGTCAAAGAATCAGAAATGTGTCTACTTCTATGAATGTGGTGTGACTCCCCCCAGAGTGCCCCTAATCTTTGGCACCTTAAAAAGTGTCTTTGGCGCATTACAAAGGCACTTATCACGCCAAAGTTTGAAGTGCACATGTTCATACATTCTTTTTGGCTCAAAGTACACCAGAAAACTGGTGCAGCCCTATTCATGCATGTCACCCATAATGTCCTCCTTATCCTTTTGGACCAATAGTCTACTGGAAATGTGGGCCCTGTAGGTCACTAATGGATGTAGCTTAGGACTAAACCATGCAACAGAATCTAAACCAGAGAGTAGAGTTCTGCATCATTAAACCCTGCAACCCTGTTTTTTGGAGTTGTCAACTTTAGCACTGTGTAATATGTGAATTAGGAGTGTATACCAAGACAGCAGGCAGGAATCGTATGTAAAACAGTGCATGGGCTGAAGCATGCGGTATTCAGTCGCGTACTGTAGACTGGTAGAGGACAGGGCAGATATGATATCATTTTGTAAGCCAGGTCAGTAACAAGAATACCAGGAACAATACACCTTAGCAGACAGCAGGAACTAAATGGACCTTATTGCTCAAGCCAAGAAAAATACGAGAGGGTTACTGAAACCACATATGCATTGAGTGATGACAGCAGCAAATGATTCTACTGACCTACTAAGAGGCCTTAAAGAGGACCTGTATTCATTCCTGACGTGTGTTGGAGTAAATAATAGTGCTTCCCATGAAATAGCAATTATGGAACATCTTTCTATTTTGTGTGGCTCCCATGCTGTTTCTCCAAGAAATTCATTACCAATCTGTCAGCTAGGTTTCTGTAATGCAGCCTCTGGGCCACGGCTACGCCCCTTCTCCTGCTGCATTACTGGGTCATGCCACGGTCCAGGTGCCGGTCCATGCTCGAGGTCGTTGTTCCTGTTACTGGGGGCTCTGTTCTGCTGGTTCCCACAGCGGCATCCTTTCCCTGCCTCTGCTGCTGCATCTTTCTGGACAGCCACTAGGATGCACATGTGCACACAGGCTGGGTTTTAAAGGGCCAATTTGCACCAATGCCTTTTTCTCTCTGCCATTTACCTTTAACCCCTGGCTATTTAGGATCCTTCCTCCCTGCTTCTGTGCCCAGTTGTTGCTGTCCTTCCTGGTGTCGGACCACTCCTCTGCGTTGTTCCTGTCTGATCATACCATTGTCAAATGCTCCTGCTACATCCCTGACTCTGCCTTGCCTGCCCTGACCTATTACTTGTGCACGACTATGCCTTTGTCTCATCCTCTTATACCACACTACTGGCTTGTGGGCTGTCTCTTGGAGGACCTATGTTGGGGGTAGTGACCTGTTGGTTCCTCCGCAGCAAAGTCCAATCAGCCTTGTGGTTGGCTCTGGTGAATACGGGGGTGCCTCTTAGACTCCTCTCCTCGGTGTAGGTTACAGTGATACAGTGGATCCACCTGGGTGGGCCCTTGTGTCAGTTTTGTCTATTGGGAATGTGCTCCTGCACAATATGACATTGTCCAATCAGTGCTAGGAAAGATCTCACTGAAAACCGGAATGGCAACACCCACCTGACAGATTCAGGTATCCATTTATAGAAGGAATAGCAAAGGATCAGCACAACAAACAATTATTAGATGCTCCTGAATTATTATTTCATGGGGAACAGACATATGTACTAACACCGACATGTCGTAAGAGTGCTCTTTAAATTGGTGCATGTGCACAACCTATAGAAGGGTGGTTCAATGGAGAATGATAGCAGTAAAACAGCACTGCATAACTCCTAGGGATGATATAAAGGTCTCCCCTTCAGAGCCCCTCTATAAGATAGAGCAAGGTCCCCATAACAAGCAGCTAAATCATGCACCCATGTATTACATGGAAAGCCATACATGTGAAGTAGTTGCCACTCTACAGGAAATACATAGCAGTCTGGAACATCTTTCAGTAAATTCACCTACTTCCCATTTACAAGCATTGACATGTAAATGGATGGATTCATTTCTATGGAGTCATTGAAGAGCCACCAATTATTCCGGGTCATTCAATGTATTACTATGAGGCTTTAGGCTCAGTATGAAAAACCTTGTCCATATTCCCATATTATGACACATGGACATTGCTTGGAACCCCCTGTATGTGCTAAAATGGGGAAAAAAAGCTTATTGTTGTGCTGACTTCTTTTGGAAAGAGGTTGTCGTCATGAGGCAGCCACTTTAATGTTTGTGGTTGGTTGACTACTTTGTTGGTTTCCTTTTAGTGCATTAATAATTGCACATAACTGTCACGGGGGTCACGGGCACCGCTGCTCCCAGCGATCGCCCCCCTGCCCGGGGGGTCCGGGGCGCGGGGCCCCGTGGTCCCCGGACCATCCCTCTGCGGCCCGGGCCCTGCGAAAGGTTCATTCCCCGCCCACGTCCTTGAGCGTCTCCCCCCCGTCCGGCCGTGGCGGTACCTGCTGTTTAAGGGCCGCGACCTTTCGGGTTTTAAAGGGCCAGCTTCCGTAATTGATTATTGTCGGGTGTGGTTCTTTTTAAGGGATCCGCCCCCCACTTCCTTCCGCCCCGTGGTGTTTTTTCTGTGAGTTTAAAAGGAGTGTTGGATTTTCTGTATTGATTACCCGGGTACCAGCCCGTTTGTTTACGTTTCCGCCTTCCCTGTTTCCCGCCTGCCTGACCTCTCCTGTTTGACCACGAACCTTGCCGCCTGCCTGCTTCTCTGCCCCAATACGCCTCTGGTTGATTTGTCCAGCGGACCCCGGCGCCTCCAAGCAATCACGTAGGGGTGGCCGGTCCCCTCCGCCGCACAAGTCCTTTGGGGCGGGCTCGGGTGAATACGGGGCTTTTGCCCCGCTCCCTGGGTGGCTTGCTACATCGCTTGCGATGGTCCAGCAAATCCACCTCTGCATTAAAATAACAAATGTGTCTTACAATTGGATTGTTGGTATAACATTTTAACTCCTTAACATCCACTTACTGACTAAAGAAGTTTTAATTAGGAGTCAAGAGAGTTCATTATTAGACATGAAATCCACTGAATAGTAATATATTGATTACAAAAACACAATAGAAAATAAGTGGAAGAGGAAAGAAGAAAGAAATATAGTAAAGAAAAAAGTCTAGAAAGGAAAACAAAACAAAAGAGAAGGAAAGAAAAAAAGTGGGGGTAAAAGGGAAAGGGGGGGATTTTGATGGAAGTTGAAAAAAAAGGAAGGGAAAAATTTTTTAAAGCCTTAAAAAAATTAAATTGGTAGGGAAAAGAGGAAAAATTTAAATTTTAAGGAACTGAAAAAAAAAAATTAAAGGAAAAGGAGAGAAATCGGGAAAGGGAGGATAGAATTAAGAGAAGCAATGAGTGAAAAGAAGAAAGAAAGGGGGGACCTAAACTTGTACATGTTGAAACAAAAGAAAAAAAAAGGGCCCAATATTCACAAGGCTTTTTTTTTGGGGACAGGGGCGGGGGGGGGAGCGGGGGGCCGGCCCCTCCCCGGCCCATAGATTTTAATTTTATAAAGCGGCGCGTTTTACGCCGCTGGAAATTTTCAAAATGTAAACTTATCTCCCGCGCGGGGGGTTTTCGCCGGGCGGGAGAGGGAAAAGGAAATCCATAGTTCTATATGAGAACTATGGTTTAAACCTTTAAATGCTGGGACATATTCCGTGTATTTCGTGCACTACGGCGGGGTTTTTAACGGAATGAAATACGTCCCATTTTAAGCCGGTGAAAAAAATGCCAAAAGGGGGAAAGGGAAAATTTGAAAATTTAAGCAAAGAAGGAAGGAGTCAGGAAAAAAAATGAGAAAGAAGTTAAAGAAGGATGGGAAAAAAGAGAATAAATGAAGGAAATGAAGGATGTAAAAGGAGAACCTTAGAATTTGTTTATTGGTAAGGAAGAGAGAAAAAAGAAAGGAAGGGAGAGAAAAAACAGTAAGACAGAGAAAAAGTAGAAAAGAAGTAAAGGAAAATAGAAGAAACGGGAAAAGGGACAGTGCGAATAATAGAAGATGAGGAAAGTCATGAGAATTATTGAATTAAAGAACAAAAATATATTGGAGCCTCTTTACTATTGCTGTCAAAAAAATTGCATAAATTTAGGCAGTGTAAGACTGTGCCGGATTTCTCACAGTGGCTCATAATATTTAATAAAGTTGTAATGTTGCTCGTCACACCCAAGGACTTTTATAAGTCGAGTGCTAGTTGCAGGTTATTTCAATCCATAGATAAACTGTCATAGAATTAATTGCACATAAAATGCTTTTAATATTTAATGTTCCTTATTCCAGTGCAAAAATAGGCTCCAGTGCAAATTTAGAGGAAATCAGATGTTTCGGTCCACAAGGACCTTGTTTACATCTGTTGCTATAAAACATAACGGAAACAAAAAGCAAAATCAAGACCACATAATTACCTCACACTCTATACACATATTCAGTAAAATTCATGATCCATGACCGTATTTACATAGTAACATATATAGTATTACAATTCCATAATAGCCTATACATCTATACAACACAAGAATGCACGAATATAAGTTTGTTCCAATTTAATCTATAATTAGCTATAGGTCTATTTCATATATCACATAATAATAAGCTGTATATCTATATGTCACATAATCATATACATTCAGAAATTATCCATTTAATGTACACTCACCGGCCACTTTATTAGGTACACCATGCTAGTAACGGGTTGGACCCCCTTTTGCCTTCAGAACTGCCTCAATTCTTCGTGGCATAGATTCAACAAGGTGTTGCAACGATGCTCAATTGGTACCAAGGGGCCCCAAGAGTGCCAAGAAAATATTCCCCACCATGACACCACCACCACCAGCCTGAACCGTTGATACAAGGCAGGATGGATCCATGCTTTCATGTTTGTTGATGCCAAATTCTGACCCTACCCTCCGACTGTCGCAGCAGAAAACGAGCTCTCATCAGACCAGGCAAACGTTTTCCAATCTTCTACTGTCCAATTTCGATGAGCTTGGGCAAATTGGAGCCTCAGTTTCCTGTTCTTAGCTGAAAGGAGTGGCAACCGGTGTGGTCTTCTGCTGCTGTTTGCCCATCTGCCTCAAGTTCGCCATACTGTGCGTTCAGAGATGCTCTTTGCCTACCTTGGTTGTAAGGGTGGCTATTTGAGTCACTGTTGCCTTTCTATCAGCTCGAACCAGTCTGCCCATTCTCCTTTGACCTCTGGCATCAAAAAGGCATTTCCCGCCCACAGGAAATGCGCTCACTGGATGTTTTTTCTTTTTCGGACCATTCTCTGTAAACCCTAGAGATGGTTGTGCGTGAAAATCCAGGAGTCAGCAGTTTCTGAAATACTCAGACCAGCCCTTCTGGCACAACAACCATGCCCACGTTCAAAGGCACTCAAAACCCCTTTCTTCCCATACTGATGCTCGGTTTGAACTGCAGGAGATTGTCTTGACATGTCTACATGCCTTAAAAGCACTGAGTTGCCGCCATGTGATTGGCTGATTAGAAATTAAGTGTTAATGAGCAGTTGGACAGGTGTACCTAATAAAGTGGCCGGTGAGTGTATATCCAATGACACACAGATGAATTTGAGCCCCTAATTTTCATGTACTGCTTCCATGAATCACAGAAAGTTTATAATCTACCCAGAAAATAAGTCCCAACATGTGTATAAATTCAAAGAATGGCTATATATTTCAGCAACAATCATCACATAACTTACCCCGAGTAGTACGCTTAGGAAGAAATCTAACCGGCCAGCAGGCTAGATTTCTTCATAAGTGTACTGTAACGGTGCGGCGTGCAGACGTACGCCAAGCGCGACCGCAGCTCCGGTGGGGATCCTCTGTGTCCCCGCGGCGAGGTGGTAGCTGGGGACCCCCCAGGGAGTGGAGTTAAGGGGCCCGGGTCTTCGCCGAGCCCCCGCAAAGGGGGTGGATTGGTGGGGGCCCCCCAGGCCCTTTACCCGAGTGGCTCCCTGCGGTAAACCCCGGGGGGTGCAAGACGGAATCCAGGTGGTGGAATACAAGAAATGTACAGCGGGATCAGGAGGGTTAAACGTACACTAGCACAAGGATACGGCAGGAAGGACGGGTAAACTAGGTAAGACCGGGAACACGGAAGGAACAGGAGAGACATACAGGCAGGAAAACATGGCGGATACAGGAAAAACCAGACAAAACGGAGGAGGGCCCAGGAGCTAGATGACCAAGACACGGGCCCCGCATCTCGGGGGTTAAAGGTTTCCAACGCAGATGAGATGCTGGCAGGAGTAAAGGGGGAAAGCAGCTGGACACGCAACGGGGATGCAATGAACGACCGAGAGAGGCGGGAAACCCTCCTCTTATAGGCAAGGGTCAGAGGTAAAGAGGAAGGGGGAAGAGACAAAAAACCTATAAAGCAGGAGTGCAGTGCGCGCGCCAAAGGGCGGCACAAAAGGGGACCCGGGAAAAGCAACGAACAGGCAGGAAGGAAAGCCCAGGAAGGACGACACGTGAGGGCCCCAAGGGGGGAACCGCGACGTGAACGTGCAGGCCCCCCCAAAATCAAAAACATGGCGTTCCACATAGGTCAGGGGCCGCAACTTCTACGGGGGCAACCCCAAAAACCAAGGTACGGGTGAATATTTCCAGTATAGGGAAAAAACCAAGATAAGGAAGGCCGGGGGAAAAAAAACGGGGACTAGCCAAAAAAGGTGGGGGGACCCTGGGTGGACAAGGTAGGCCCCCGACGGTGCTCCGGGCTGGACAAAGAGTAGGCCCAGCGGATGTCCGGGCTGGACAAAGATAGGGCCACAGACGGGTGCTCCCGGGTGGACCATGAGTAGGCCACAGAAGGGTGCTCCGGGCGGACCATGGTGGGAAAGACGGGTGCTCCGGGCTGGACCCTGACTAGGTCCAGGGGTGTCCCGGGGTGGACCTGAGCTAGGCCAAAAAGCGGGGGCTCCCGGGTGGACCCTGAGTAGGCCACAGAGGGGGCTCCGGGTGGGCCTGAGTAGGCCAAAGGGTGTCCGGGCTGGCCCTGAGCTAGGCCCCAGAAGGGTGCCCGGGGGGGGGACCATGAGTAGGCCACGCGGGGTCCGGGCGGACCATGAGCTAGGCCACAGAGGGTGCTCCCCGGGGTGGACCCCGGCTAGGCCAAAAGGAAGTTGGGCTGGACCATGAGCTAGGCCCAAGGAAAACTCTGGGCTGGACCATGAGTATGGGAAAGGGTGCAGACGCTTAGACGAGGGCAGGGTCACCCCGGCGGGATCCCTGGTCAGTTTATACTGTAGCGGTGGGGCCGCAGACGTACGCCGAAGCGCGCCGCAGACTCGGGTGGGTCCCTTGATCACCGCAGGGAGGGGGGTAGCTGGGGACCCCGCAGGGGGTGTAGTTAAGGGGCCCCTGGTCTTCGCCCGAGCCCCCCGCAAAGCGGGATGGACTTGGGTGCGGACCCCAGGCATTCCCTGGCGTGGCTACCTGCGGTGACAGCCGGGGTGCAAGACAGGAATCCAGGCGGTGGAATACAAGAACACAGGAATAGTACAGAGGATACAGGGGGTTTTTAAAGAAAATAGAACGGATACGGGAGGAATGGAGGGTAAAAATAGTACAGACCGGGGGAAACCCGGGAGGAACAGGGAGCACATACAGGACAGGAACACAGCAGGATACAAGAGACAAACGGCGGCGGCAGGGTGATGACCAGACAGGCCGCTCTCATGGAAACCCCGCCAGCCCTGTCGCGGGCCAAAACGGGCCGCAACGGACCCCCAAAACTGCCCCGGCAGGGCGGAACCCTTTTTTAGGGGGAAGGGTGGGGGGGAAAACCCCCCTTTTCCCAGGGGCCGGCCCCCCGGGGGGGGAGCCTACGGCCCCGGGCCCAAAAACCAGGGGGGGGGCCGGGGCCGGGGAAAGGGGGGGGGGGGGGGGGGGGGGGGGGGGGGGGGGAACAAACGGCGTGCCCGTACTTTTTTTCTACTCAGGGGATGGGGAAATTTTCCTTTTTTTAAATCATTTTTTAAAAAAAAATTTTAAAAGCTTTTAAAAAAATAAAAGCTTTTGGAAATTTTTTAAAAAACACCGGGGATTAAAGGTTGGGGAAATTTTCTAAAAATTTAATAACATGATTTTTTAAAAACTTTGATGAAAAGGAAAAAAGCTTTTTGGCAGGGTTTTTCTCAACAGGAATAGTTGAGAAAAAGATAGTAGATACTTTCAATTATAAAAAAACCCTTTCCATAAAACCCCACAGCAGCTCACTTTTTTTTTAAAGTAGGAGTTCTTAAATTAAAGGTTTTTGTTGTCCAGAAGCTGTTCTTTTAATTATTCATTATTTACTAAGAAACTCACTTGTGCATAAAATAACAGTGTACAATTTCTTGGATAATTGCTGTCTAAAAAAAGGGGGAATTTTAAAAGACTGGCAATATGTGTTACCAGCTGCTAAAACTAAAGCATACAATTAAGAACACCTTCTACCTTATTACTGTGATTTCACAATACCTGAGATTTGTGCTTGTACAATTTTTTTTTTTTAAATCTCCAAATTTATTGACCATAGTGTGTAAAAGCATTTAGGGCGACATGTATGATCGGTTTTTTTTCCCAAAAAAAACCCTTTTTGTCTTTTTTGGGGCCGGTTTACAATTTTTTAATCCCCCCTTTCCTGGGGGGGATGGGAATTCGGGGGGTTGTTTTTATAAAAGAAAAATGGGGATTCAGCAAAAAACTAGGCGCTTTCTGTCCAAAAAGGGAGGGGCCCATCTCAAAGGGTTGCCTGAGCCTGAGGGGTCGAAGGGGGGAGCTAGATTTGCTGTAAGGGGCAAAATGTCCAAAATTTTCAACTTACAGCAGTACCTTAAAAAAAGTAAATTTTTTATAATTGTCAAACTGATAAATTTAATTTAAATTTAATGAAAAAATGTCATTTAAAAAAAAATATGTAATATCCCCAAAAAATAAAAAAAAATTCCTATAAAATGTTTTTAAAATTAATAGAATCTAAAACAAATTTTACATTTAAAAATCCATTGATTATGTTGTTTTATATTTTACATTTTTACTACATTAAATTGGAAATTTATTTTTGCTGCTCTCACCCTTTATTCTGCATACAGCAAGAGCCCAAACAGTACAGGTATTGCTGGGACCTGTGGTGCACCAAGCAAGATCATTACCATAGTTTCTATTCACTGACATGCTATTCTAATGACTTCTCTTATTTCCAGCCTGTCTAGAACCTTAATACATGTTAGGCGCATTACTTATGTTCCTAAGTTCCGTAATGCGCCTAACATATAGACGAGGCGCGTCGAACTTTACACACCATTTATGAACGCACAAAAACCACTTTCATACATCAGGCGCATTATACACTGAAAATGAGACTCGACAATTCACTTTGACACACCTTCCTTCATACATGTCGCCCTTAGTGTATTTTCACACATTGCAGTAATGTGGCTTTTTCTTGCTGAGATTTTCTGTAATCACAGCAAAAAAGTTGCAGTTGCATCACTACTGCAATATATGAATACACCCGCAGGTGTAAACTAGTCTTAGCATTGTGCCCATATGAAAGACACAGGGATTTAAGCGCTCCTTTAGTGGGCCCGGGTGCAAAACTTCAGCTTGGGGCCCCCCCATCCCCAGACACCGTCTGTTGACCAATACTATTCAACGACAAGGTTCACGACAAGACGTGATGGATGACTGTGGTTTAGTGCGTTGCATAAAATTATTTGTATTAAGAGTGATTGTCCAATAGAAGAAAGTTCAATTCAAATGGGGCCAAAGGAAAAGAAGCTATACAGCCATAGTGTCTGTTCCATCCCTTCTCCCCGCCAAAAAAACAGGAAAAAAAATACAACTATGCTTTTGTTTTTTGGGTTAAGTAGTTGTTGGATTTTACACTGAACAGTTTAATTGACTTATCTGTATTCCGCGGGTCAGTATGTATACATGGGTCATATTATCAGCTCATGTCGCCACTATATAGTGACTAATACCACTATAATATTACTGACCAATCCAGTATTGCAAGACCAATATTACCATTAACAATAATATACAAGGACCAAATAATACCCCACATATCACTGCCATTTAGTGACTAATGCCACATACTGTTACTGAGCAAACCAGTATACCAAGACCAATAACAACAATAACAATTGACAAGCTAATATTAATGCCAGTACATCATCATCATCCCCACATATCACCATCATAAACGGTCTGAATAATACCATCATACTGTTACTGAATGTAAACCATTAAGTAAGACAACTATTACTGCCATAGTCCAGACAGCCATTATGACTTCTCCCGGCCACAACTTATCCTTGTGGAATTTACCACACAAACATGTTAGACTTAAAACAGTGAAAGTGCCTCCAACCAACTATAGGACCCTCGTTTGTGCCACCAGTAGGTAGGAACATTCCCTATATAGTAGCCAGCCCACACCTATAGTACCTCCCCCCTAAAAAAGGCAGGTGTAGACACTCCTTTTAGGTAGATTGAACCCTAAAAATTATTCAAATAAGTGGTAGACTTTTCCTAATAAACAGATAACGTTCCCCTTCCGTATAGCCCTCCCCAATAGGTATTGTGCCCACAATAGGTAGTTGAGGGGAACCCTAACTGAAGCGAGACTTTACCTACTTAATAAGAAGAGCCTGCCTTCTTATCTGACTACTTTTTAGGGTCTAACCTACCTAAAATGAGCATAGATAGATTGGAATATAGGGTCTCCTTGGTAGGTAATTAAGGATCCCCCACTAAGTAGGTACATGGGCCCCCAGTAGGTAAGTATAAAGGCCCCTCTAATAAGTAGGTACATAGAGTTTCCCAGTGGATAGGCAGGTATATAGGGCCCCTTCTAGTAGGTAGGTATATAGGATCCCCCAGTAGGTAAGTAGGTACATAGGACCCCCAATAGATAGGTGGTAATGTAGGGCCCTCAGTAGGTAGGCATATAGGGCCCCCATAGGTAAGTAGGTAGATAGGTCCCCCAGCTGGTAGGTAGGTATATATTGTCCCCCAGTATTTAGGTAAGTGTATATAGGGTCTACCCCCAGTAACTAGGTAGGTGTGTATAGAGCCCCCAGCAGTTAGGTTGGTGTATATATGGCCCCCTAGTAGTTAGTTAGGTATATATAGAGTCTCCAGTAGTTAGGTAAGTATATATAGGGCCCCTAGTAGTTAGGTAGGTATACATAGAGCCCACCAGTAGTTAGGTAGGTCTATATAGGGATCCCCAGTAGTTAATTAGGTATGTTTAGGGATCCAGTACTTAGGTAGGTATATATAGAGGCCCCAGTAGTTAGGTGGGTAAATATAGGGCCCCCCAGTAGCTAGGAAGGTATATATAGGGCACCCTGTAGTTAGTTAGGTATATATAAGTCCTCCAGTCGCTAGGTATGTATATATAGGGCCCCCCACTGTGAGGTGTATATATAGGGCCCTCAGTAGTTAGGTAGTTATATATAGGGCCCTCCAGTAGTTAGGCAGCTACAGTTGAAACCAGAAGTTTACATACACTATATAAAAAGACACATATGCATGTTTTTCTCGCTATCTGACATGAAATCAGAATAAACCTTACCCGTTTTAAGTCAATTAGGATTTGGTAAATATAAATAATTTTGGTCTTTCTAATTGACTTAAAACAGGTAAGGTTTATCCTGATTTCATATCAGATAGTAAGAAAAACATGCATATGTGTCTTTTTATATAATGTTTTTAAACTTCTGGTTTCAACTGTATATATAGGGCCCCCACTAGTTACGTAGGTATATATAGGCCTCCCGTAGTTAGGTAGGTCTATAGGGCCCCCGAATTTAAAAAAATATATAATACTCTCCTCTCTTCTGTTCGCTGGACTCCTTTTTGAATCCGGAGCTGGCGGGGTGACGTTATCACCCTGCCCGCTCCGGGATGCCAGTTCCAGTATATGCAAGGCCCCAAGCCTAGAGATAGGCTTTGGGCCTAGTACAGACAGCAGCGCAATGACATCATTACATTGCGGCATTGCCTCCAGTGGCTGAACGGCTGGCATGAGGGTATTCCGGCCCTTCAGCCTCAGCCACTGCCTGCTCCATGCAGGCGGTTGCAGCGATCGCTACATTGCTGCGTCTATGTGACCCAGTGATCCAACTAAATGGCAGTGGGGGCCTGTGGGCCCCCTGGCTCAGGGGGCCAGTCGCAAGTGCAACTGCTACGACCCCTGTAGCTACACCACTGATTGCAAGCCATATAATATGCAATTTTATACAAGTTGGTAAAAAGAAGGCTATATTTTAATAGACAGAAATTTTACAGATGTGGCAATGGCAATTATTGTCACAGTCTATGCCACGGTCCCTGCTAGATGGCCATGTCCTGCCTGTATTTCCTGTCCCTGCTGTCTCTGTGTACTCACCTGTCCTTGCTCCTGCTCCAGTCTTCCCTCCTGCTGGCGTCCTGTGCACGTATATGTCCTCCTTATGGTGAGCGCGCTCTCGCTTGCCAAAATTTAAAGAGACAGTACTTCAATTACCCAGCCAATGGCCACTCATCACCTGGACTTAAAGAACTTCCTGTCTCTGCTCTGTGTCAGTTTGTTGAAGTTTCCATATTGATCCTGACCTCTTTTTTCTGTCCTGATTCCTGTTACCTGCGTTACTGACGTCCTGGTTCCAGACCTATCTGTGTTTACCCATGCTGCTGATACCTGCTGCTTTGTCAGTCTGCAACCTGTCTGGGACTCTGCTACAGTCTACGATTGAACCTGCCTCGACCCATCACCTCTGCCTGTACTCGCTGTCCTACGTCTGACACTTTGGCTGTCACAGGGAGTAGGCATGTAGTGACCTGGGGGTTCCCCGCAGCTAAGTCCACCTGGCCTTGTGGTAGGCTCCGGTGAAGACTGAGGGCCCTTTATTCTGCGCTCCCTGGCATAGTCTGTGTCTATATCTTCACTCATGGTGGCCCAGAGGATACACATATACCCGACTTCTACCGTTACAATAATGTTCCATTTTTTTAATTATTTGTCTGATAGACAGGGACATGTGATGTTTAAACTTTTCATCTTTTACATTTTTTTTTCCAATTCTTGTAGGGTACTTGTACAAGTAGTCACTAATACAATATACTACTGCACATATGAACTGCAGTAAATAGCCATTTTAGTGATCTCCTCTGGCCTTTGAAGTGCAAAAGGAGCATCATCATATCAGAACTATAAGGTTCCATTAGGCCCCCAGCTGCCATGACAACTGACTGTAGCACCCCTCAACAGCAACATTGCTTAAATGTTGTGAACGTGCACTGACCGTGGCATCTAAGTGGTAAAATAGCCAGGATCACAGTTAGGATGTAATAGCCCATAGGGGTTTTTAGACTGCATGTAGTATGATTTCTGACTGTATACAGAGTAGTATGGACTATCCAACAATTAAAATGTATACCTCTGAAGACAGAACAATTGTAGTTAAAAGGAGACTCTCTTTGGTTTGTTGCAGCACAAGCTCCATTAAATGCTAATCTGTGTTCTGTCTACCTAACACGGTTCTAATACAGAACCTGCATCAGAACTTCGTCAGTAAGTGAGATGTCATTTAGTTTACTTCTGTGGCATGGATTTGAGTTGAGAAATCAACACCATATAAAGACTGCATGGATTCCCATTAACTTATAATGAAACGAAGAGTGCACATGAATTAGAGCACCGAATGAGAGTGGACTCCATGGTGAAATTCGCATTTACATTCCACCATATTAACATACCCTAAACTCCTCTAGTCACACGCAGTACCAGCCGTACTGCCCTGATGACGGCCCTGGCTTCATCTATTAAATAATATTGAGTGGTAGGTTTTCAAGCTTAAGGTCTTCGGACACCTCAGATATGGAACTGACCATGGAATTATTTTCTTCTTTAATGGAATCTTTTCCAGTTCTTTACAGATATAGCAAAGTTTTTATGACAGTGCTATCTAATTGCACCATGTTATCTGACACTAGATCACAACAGAAGCCAATGAAAAGCTTAGATAAAATTAAGATAATTTTCTGTTTCTTAACATTATAGTGTATTAATTGTTCAGCTTTGCTACCTCTGTATGTTATAAACGTGTGCACATTTGTCATAAAGTAATATTTATTATTCACATGTGAATCATCTTGTCAGGGAAAAGGGAAATTCAATAGAACAGCAAATGCACAGGGACAAGAGCCAGGGTATAGAAAGCAATCAAAGGCAAAGACAGAGGAAACAGAAAGGTTTAAATATCCCACCCCAACCAGGAATTGGCCCAGGTACTTAACTATTAAGGTTCCTTACAGAACCCTGGTTGACGCTGGAAAGGGATCAGGACCTCTTAAATGGCCATACACATATTACTCACACATCTATTATCAAGTCACACACAATATTAAGAAACTTTCTCTGGCATTGTACCTTATTACAGAGGCCAATGAACGGTACCTGCCGCTGGTCAGACTCTTATTGTTAGAGATAAGATACCCTAATAAGTTGTGCCCTCTTGCTCAAACAAGAGCAAGATCTAAGTAACAACTTAGTATAGTCTGAAACACGTGTCTGCCCCTCCACTCTTTTTGTGTGTCTTTTTTGTACATTTAGACATGTTTTTATCTTCTAAATCGGAATAAAGTCTTATGTCTTTATTTTTTAAAGTTCTAGTCTATGGACTCTTTCTTTTTCCTATATTTTGCTGCTGAGCAACAGAAGGATCTTTTGATCTGTGCACTTTGTATTAGGAGAGCTAGTCCTATCTTTTTTTCATTTGTACACGATACCACTTTTACTGCATAAAAGAGCCTGGTCCAGTCTGATAAAATGTGCAGTTGTTATGAATGGCAAGAACTCTTGTGTAATTTTATCCGTTTCTGCTTATTAGGTTTAGCAGAGTTTATGTCTTGTGTCTGTTTTCTGTTAAAATATAGTGTTAGTTTTGAATGGTTGCATGGTAACTGCTTAGGATCTTTGCTTGTCAGCTGACTTGCATGCCTGAGTCCATTAACATACTTAGATCTCTATAAAGCTCAATGGAATCTGGCAGTCTAATTGCAAAGTATAAAAGCATTGGTCTTGTCTAGTCTTACACGTTGGATTGTTCTTTCTTGTAGTCTAATGTCTAGTTCAGGTGTGTCAGGATGAGTTATCATGTTGTTTTTAGTCTATATTTTGTTTGGCTAAGTTCTGGAGTTGGTAGTTTTTGGTAAATATAGATTTGGAGTTTGTCTATTTTCTGCTGGGCCCTTCCCGAGACTTGCTCTGTCTTAAAGTCACTTTCTGTATTAGGGTCAGTTGTGGCTTAGGGACATATTTGAGGAAAAGGCTTAGGGTTAAATTCAGAGATAGTGGTTCCAATGTTAGGGGCAGTCATAGGATGAACTTTTGAGGGATGGTGTTAGGGACAGTTAGCTAAGGAGAGTTATTGCGATTCCTCTTTGGCTCCTGAAGGGTACCTTCATTTGATTCTCCTCCAAACAATTCACCTGTCTTTATCTGCCACTGACCATTTGCCAATTCATCTAGCAATGAGTCTTTTTGATTGATATGCTTCATATTGCTATTTCATGTGACTTATGGTCTACTTCCTTGCTTTGCTTGTTGTTGTTTGGAGTCAACCAGCATTATTATAGCAATTTGTTGTTCAGCAAATCATGAAAAAATAAAACTTAAGTGATAACACTGTTTAATCAACCTTATGACAATAACATTTATGCTGGCAGTGGAATAACTAAAGGAGGAAAAATGAGTGAAGCTACTGCAAGTAGTTGTCTTTTCCCTAAGTGTCTTATATTAATTTTGCTCCTAAAGACGAGCTAAGACTTATTTTTAGGGGATTTTTTTTTCTGTGAACAATAATTCACATTTATTGTTGAACAAAAAATCAACATGTATTAATATACTGTAGTGATTTCATCACAAACATCAGCAGACAAACTCTGAATTGAATAAAAAAAATGCACTATGTCTTATTTTCGGAGGATGTCTTATTTTTGGGGAAACAGTGTATATGTAAAGGAAGGCTCCCTCTGCTCATTCCCAGCTCAGATCTTGCACCACATCAATGGTGTATTTTGTGAACAAATCCAAAATTACTTTTAATATCTATGTTTCAGAGATTCAGTAACTCATATTGTGGCTGAGAACAATTCTGGAGATGAAGTGCTGGAGTGGCTACAATCTGCAAAACTGACTAAAGCTAATACATATCAGATTCTGGACATCTCTTGGTTCACAGAATGCATGGAAGCTGGGCACCCCATAAATATTGAACGCAGGCACCAGCTGCAGGTAAAGCTCATGACCATGGATGAGCTCAGTATCACTAGCATCTTCACCCATGGACATTGCTTTCACTTTCATTTGCTTGTTTTGTTTTTTTTTTTTTAAATTAGATGTGTTTAAGAATGTTCCTTATAGGAGTGATGAGTGTAATATCCATGATGTGAATCAAAATGAATTCATAAGTTGGCCTCTAATGTAAAGCCATGTTGACATGGATTTGCCACTCTGTGTTTGTCAGAAAATCTGCAGGAAAAGTTTGATTTCCAGCTTTTTTGTGTCCAATCCATAACAGTGATGAACATACTGTGAATTTTTAAATCAGCAGCTTTTTCATTATTCTGCCCACAATGTGATATAAATTATCACATTTACATGTGTAATAACTGGCGTGTGGGTATTTTTAAAGGTTTATTAATGTTTGGCAGGAACAAACTTGGATGTTAAATAAATTTAGAATTTAAAGTATCACACAGTCTCTTATGTCTTTTTGCCTTTCTCTGGAACACTATGGTATCTCAGACTTGAACTTTAGTGGCAAGCGTCTCCCTCTCTGTTCACGCCTAGTCTCAGCTTCTCCTTATAATTCCCAGCATGGATATCTTCTGATGTCTCTTTCTGGTTTCCAACCTGAATCTGTTTCCTGGTGTTTCTTGCCAAATGGGACAATCATCCCTCCAACTTCCAACCGTCTGCTCTCTAAGGGTCCATCCACACGGCAAGATTTTCGGTCAGATTTTCAGGCGGTTTTCAGACTTTAATAGAAAATCTGTTCAGCAGTCCATCCTGAACGGATTTTCAGCTGGACGTTTTTTACACCGCCGGCGTTCTGAAAAACTTAGAACATGCTCAATCTGCCCAGGAAGATGTGCATTTCAATGGTTGAGGGGAATGGGCGAATCCGCAAATCGCGGGCAGAACCATCCCCAAAAACCATGCAAAAGACGACAAAATACCGTCAGGATTCTTAAGACAGAATATTTTTCGGTATTTTGTCACGGCTGTGTGGATGAACCCTTAGGCTTGTCACTGTTCATCCTGCAGCTCCCGTTCTGAGACATCTCTGCTGCCTCTGTCTCTTGTGTACCTATCCTGGTGGCATCCTCTGCTGTTCTGAGTTACTCACCTGTCCGCGATCCTGCACGTGTCCATCATCCATGGCTTTCTCAGCATGTGTGTGTGCCCTATAGGTCATGCGCGTGCCAGCCTTCTGTGATTTAAATGCACAGTGTCCCAAATCCCTGCCCCTTGACCAGTGACCCCTGGCTACTTAAATTGGTTGTATCGCTACACAGATCATGTCTCAGATTATGGGGACAGTAAAAATAAGCACTCTTGTAATTGGGTTGTATTTGGTTTAGCAGATATGAGCTTTTTTGTAAATCTGTATTCTATTTCTGCTGCTGATAGTCGGACATGCCCCCTTTTCTGTGATTGGGATCGGGACACACCCCAGTCAGATCCCGCCCCCTAGACACGCCCCCTGCACTGTGATTGGCTGGCTGACATCTCATTCAGCCTATTGGGATACGCCCCCAGCTAGGAAATTCGCCGGACACGCCCCCTGTGCTGCACACTCTGTGTTTACTACCCTCTGAGCTGTTGAAACCGAAAGTAAAACCAAGGTCTGTTGGCTGTAAACTCATCTCCAAGCTCTAGGGTGAATGATCTGGGTAATTATTGGCTGTTTAAGTCACAGATCCCCTCATATAACACAGTGTTACATCCTGTGCTTCCTCCATATACCACAGTCTTCTGCCTGCTAACAGAGGGAGAGGAGGGGGGAGGGCAGTGTGTATTCCTCCATATACCACAGTCACAGTCTCCTGTCTGGTAACAGAGGGGGAAGAGAGGGCAGTGTGCATTCCTCCATATTACACAGTCACACAGTCTCCTGTCTGGTAACAGAAGGGGAGGGGGGGGCAGTGTGCATTCCTCACATGTGTTTCATCAGTTCAGGCTTTGTGTATAACTGGTTATAGTCCAGCAAGGAGTTTGTGGAGCCTGAAGCTGAAACTCTGCAGACACATGAGAAGCATGCAGGAGGCTGCAGATCTCTTCTCTCCAGACAGCCTTCTGCTTCGGCTGCCTCACACAGAATGATGATGTCACAGCTTCAGTGAGGGGAGACACGCCTCCTGGCAGGAGAGACACGCCTGCTGAGAGGAGAGACATGCCTGCTGAGAGGAGAGACTTGCCCCTGGATTTCAAATTCAATCTCATAGAATTAGCTCAAGAGCATGAACAGTTCAAACGATAACACCCCTTTAAGGAGCTTCCTGCCCTTGCTCCTGGTCAGTTTGTTGTTGTACCTACATAGAGCTTGACCTCATTTGCTATGTTACTGCAGTTAACCTGCATACCTGGCGTTCAACCCCTGTGGAGCATAAAAAACGGTCTGACTCCCATCAGTAACCGTTACAATGCTCTCCTCAGAATGACTCCTCATTCAGATTTTCTCCTCTTCCTGGTTTGTCTGATGCCACTTACAATTTGGAGGTGGAGGGGGGAAATTGCTGGCTCTAGCTCAACACATGTATTGCTTGTGGAATGTCAGGATATCAGAGAAAGAAAAATCCCAATATAAAATCTAATATTTTTTGTTTAAATATTTAAAACTGTATTAACCCCTTATGTAGATAATCACACAATATAGTAAACAGTATATACAGCTATCTGGAGCCATTAATAGCGTAGTTATATAGCAATATAGCAGAGATGGAATAAAAAATGTTGTTATTCCCGATACTGTTGTCTTCATAGACGTAGGTCCCATATAAAAACGTTAATTTACATTCAAATTTCACTCAAAATTATTTGGATAAAAAGCATGTATATCTTACCCTAATAAATCCCTGTTATACAACCCTATAAGAAACATGGGGTCATTGCCTCGATAAGGGAGGTCCCACCTCCCAAAGGCTAGCCTTTAAGGACCCTAATGTCACCCTAGCGCTGATCATAAGGGCCAAAAGGTCCAGTTAGTGCCAGACATAAAATTCTGATGTGTTTACCCTATAAAAATAGGTTTATCAGGGGAATATATATGTATGGCAAAAGATACATATGTAAGATGGTATCAAATTGGGTGCGCCATTGATGTCCAGGAGTAGTTCAGTCTTCAATGGACAGCCTTTATATAGTCACCCATATTGACCACAGACAATAGTGCATAATTTGCCTCAACAGAAAAATAATGGACTAATTAAAATAGACACTGAAAGTGTCGGCGCCATAACAGCAATCGTGCACTCCCATTGCGTATGATCGCACCTCTCAGCAAGATGTGAAGACGTCATCAAAGTGTGGATGGCGTAACAGTATCATGCGCAGAGGGTGCAATGACGTAATTCAAATGCGTACACCAGGCCAGCCCAAATCTAAGAATGCCGGCATCCGCAAATCTCTCCTGTACACAACCAGTAGTGTCCGGCGCAATGACATCATCAGTATGCACGCCGGGCAGGATGAGATTGCTCAGGAGTACACACTGTTAATAGTGCTGACGGGTGGTTTAATGATGCATGATCCATCCCCCACATGATAATGCCTCGATTGTTGCCATAGCAATGACAACAATCTCAAGTATTAGGCCTCGTTCACACGGCTTATTTGGGCACGGATTGGCGCCGTACTCCGCGCCGGATTTGCGCTTCAGTACGGCGCCAATCCGTCCCTGTCATTACGGTAATCCACTGCTCTCATAGAGAACAGTGGATTCCGTCGCTCCTCCCCGCTCGGCAAATCCGCCGCGGGGGGAGAAAGTGACATGCACATTATTTACGGCGCGGACGCGCCGTAAACAATGCATTGTCTATGGGGCCGGGAGCGGCGCCCCAGCCGCGCTCTGACCCCGCCCCCGTCCCGCCCCTTATTCACGGCGGATTTGTGAGCTCAATACGGCTCACAAATCCGTCGGAAATAAGCCGTGTGAACACGGCCTTAGAGTAACAACTGAGCCCCCAACATTTGTTAATAGAATGATATTAGCACTACATATGTTCATTGATCCAATGGTTATCTCAAAATAGGTCACAATGAATCAATAACTAGTATTTAAACAGTAATTTATACTTCTATACGACAACCAGTAGAGGCATCTCATTGTCCATGAACCACTGTGATAATTTTTTAAAGGGATATAATAGGACCAGTTGTTCCAAGATATACCACTTCCAAAGTATAGATAGCTTGTATGGGTTTAAAATCAAGTGTGAAGAAATATCACCTAGCCATTACTAGGGAGATAATGCTGTTAAAGGACAAACCAAATAAGATTAAACAATGGACAAATTCATAGAAAACAACTGAATTGCAATGACTTATGAAGCCCATTTGGACTAACAGACCTAAGTCTGTATATGTATTCCACATCCTTATGCAAGATCCTGGTATTTAAATCACCCTGTCTGGGTGACGGATGAATCATTTCTATGACCAAAAATCTGACATGAGTTGATCACTGCCATGAGATTCCCATACATGCCATGTTATAGCAGTATCCCTGTTATTCCTTACATCCTCCAAATGATCAGTGTAGCTGTCTAATGGTTTTACCTACATAATACAGGGGACATGTACATAGGTATATATAAACCAATCCCTCTGATTTACAATTTGAGAAATCTCTCAATATGTATTCCTTACCGGTTACATTATCCAGAAAGGATTTTGTTTGCTGGATAAATGAAAAGGCTATAGAGTTCTCACTGCACCTAAAGGTACCTAATGGTTTCCTATCCAACCATGTGCCTTCTTTCCTTTGTCCGATATAAAGACCTATCACGTTGATAGGTTATCTGTGGTTTCTTGGGTAATATATCCAGCAAATCATAATCAGAACACAAGATGTTCCAGTACTTCTCCAAGATTTTTTGTCTCTCACTACCTACTGTATCATCATATAGCAATGATCCAAGCTGTTTTTTCCCCTTCATCCTTTCTTTCTTTTGTTCAGGAGTTTTGTTCGATCTTGTCATAGAGCATTTTCATAAGCTTTATATCTAATTGGTGATGGATGCCCTTGATTATGAAAGCGCTTATCTAACTCATATGTCTGTTTATAATAGTTGTTCATATGGAAGCAATTACAGTTAGGTCCATATACATTTGGACACTGATACAAATGTAGTTTTTTGTACCTTTTCACTGAGGCATATTCAAGTTATAGTTATATAATGCACATAAAGTCCAGACTTTCAGCTTTCATTTGAGGGTATCAATATACTTAGTATCATCTGCATCGATTGATATTCTACTGTGCAATCCAAGTGTAAGATCATGAATGAAAATATAAAAGAAGATAGCAGCCAATACTGAACCCTGTGGTACCCCACTAGTAACAGGGATTAAGTCTAAGTATGTACCATTAATCAACAATAATACTTTGTTATAAACCCTTTGTTGGCAATGACTGCCTGAAGTGAACTCACCAGATGCTGTGTTTCCTCCTTTTTAATGATCTGCCAGGGCTTTTCTGCAGTGGTTTTCAGTAGCTGTTTGTTTGTGGGCCTTTCTATCTGAAGTTTAGTCTTTAAGAAGTGAAATGCTGCTCAATTGGGTTGAGATCAGGTGAATGACTTGGCCATTCAATAACAATAAGAGAATAATACATGAAAGTAAATATAGAGGATTCACTGCATGGTAAAAGCCACTCATAAGCCTTAAGAATAAAAAGGCTAGACTGGATTTTGCTAAAAAAAAAAATCTGAAAAACCAGCATAGTTCTGGAAGAACATTCTTTGGACAGATTAAACCTAGATCAACCTCTACCAGAATACTGGAAAGAAAAAAGTTTGGCCAAGTTGTGGGCAGCTCATGATCAAAAGCATACCACATCATCTGTAAAACACGGCGGAGGCAGTGTGACCGCTTGGGCATGCATGGCTGCCAGTGGCATTGGGTCACTGGTGTTTATTGATGATATGACACAGGACAGAAGCAGCCAGATGAATTCTAAGGTATTCAGAGACATACTGTGTGCTCAAATCCAGCCAAATGCAGCCAAAATGCGCTTCATAATACAGATAGACAATGACCCAAAACATAAAGCCAAAGCAACCCATGAGTTTATTAAATCAAAGAAGTGGAATATTCGTGAATGGTCAAGTCAGTCACCTGATCTCAAGCAAATTGAGCATGCATTTCACTTGTTAAAGATTAAACTTCAGACTGAAAGGCCCACAAACAAACAGCAACTGAAAACCGCTGCAGTAAAGGCCTGGCAGAGCATTAAAAAGGAGGAAACACAGCGCATGGTAATGTCCATGAGTTCAAGACTTCAGGTAGTCATTGCCAACAAAGGGCTTTCAACCAAGTATTAGAAATTAACATTTATTTACAATTATTTAATTTGTCCAATTACTTTTGGTCTTTTTAAAAACAGGGTGCCACATATTATGGAGCTGAAACTCCTAAACCCTTCATCCAATTTTAATGTGGATACCCTCAAATGAAAACTGAAAGTCTGAATTTGTGCCTATGTCCATTATATAATTATAACTTGAATATGTTTCAGTAAATAGGTACAAAAAACTAAATTTGTGTCAGTGTCCAAACATATATGGACTTAACTGTACGTTTAACTCACAGGAACTGCCCGCAAGGGATTCCTCTCTTAAATGGAAATGGATGATGACTTTCCCATCGCAACAGACTGTTGGTGGAAGTTGGTCCCACCTCTCGTTTTTTTTAGGACTTTAGAGTCACCTGACTCTGAGTATAGAAGACAAGTGGGGACTAGGGTGTCAGCCCTCTCTAGCACTGTGAGAATAAGGCAAAAAGGAAATGGCGGCCACAAAAAAGAAAGTATCGGAGGGCAAAATACCAACATACCAATACTCATCCTGCACAGTTGGGATCATCAGTCTCCTTAGCACCTTTATCATCATTCTATTTTTTAAAGGATATGAGGAGGAACCCTTATGGTCTACAAGACTGCAAATGACTGATTTAATTTATGATGATAATAATATTATCAACCTGTCACTTCAGAAGCTTTCAGGTGAGAAACTGCATGTGTTATCTAAGGTTCTTTCTTTTGTCCCTACAACAAGATTTAATTATTTTGTATGAATAAAGGATCTAAATTTATTCATTCATAAACTCAAATGGCACAAGTTTTTCAAGTCTAAAGATGCACATAAGGAATGTACCCTGGGAGTTGCCCACAAAGATATGACAAGGGTAAGAGTACTATCTGAACTTTTGGAGGAAAACATCAATTGTTGCTCCTGTACCGCACTTAGACCACACGTACTAGGAATCCACCTAATATTGATTGTTCAGAGATTGATATTTTTTTTAAACCAGTAACAAGGGAAGAGGAGGAAATTAATTTGGGAGGGTTAAGAAACTTCACCAAGAAATAGATAGAGTCACTGTTAACTATGGAAAAAGATAAATCTATAGTGGTAAAACTTTCTGAAAATGGGGGCAGCGAGAATTGTCATCCTGGATTATATTCAGTATACATAGGTTGTTGGATGATAGGTACTGTTACACGATCCTGAAGTTAGATCCTGCTAGTTTGTTTATGATCTAATTGGAGAACATAATTGTTAACGCCCTAAATAAGGGAATTAGTTTGGATAACGAATGTAAATATATGCTGATATAGCACCAGATGATACCAACCTTTTATGCACACCCAAATATCCATAACGGGGAAAACCCATTAAAGGGAAACCTAAACAACTCTTTATCACAGAATGCTAATATGTATAATCATCAAGTCATATGTAAGTTTCTAACGGCCCTACCATCTTATTTCCATGATACCTCCAACCTATTATTGAAACTGGAAGAGATTACCTTAGATGATAATACTATCTTAGCGTCTATTGATGTAGAATCCCTATATAGTAGTATACCACACAGTTGGGGTACAAAGGTGGTTGAACATTTCTGCAGCAGGTGTGGTATACAGCATGACGAACATTGTATTTTTATATCTCAATAACTTGAGTTTATATTACAACATGATTATTTTTTATTTGACTCCAGAATTTACCATCTGCTCATAGGACTCTTTCCTCCCACATGTGCAAAACTATTCCTAGTCTGGCCTGATGAGAGAGTGGTGATTAATGACAATCATGACCAATGGTCCTCTAGAGTTCTCTTCTGGGGCTGTTTCATAGACAACATATTCGAGATCCAAAAACTGAGAGGTGACACTTTAAACACTAGAAATTGACTTCTACCAATAATTTGTTGCAATGGGAAAGTCATCATCCATTTGCACTTAAGAGAGGGTTCCCTCGCGGGCAGTTCCTGCACGTTAGACATAATTACTTTCACTTGAACAACTTTTATAAACTGGCATATGAGTTAGCTATGTGCTTTCAAAATTGAGGGTATCCATCAGAAATCAGATATGAAGCTTATAAAAATGTTCTGTAACAGGATCGAACAAAACTTCTGACAGCAATAGAAAGAAGGGATGAGGGAGAAAAAACAGCTTGGATCATCACCACTTTTGATGATAGGTCTAGTGAGATATGAAAATTTTGGAAAAATACTGGAATATCTTGTGACTGATTATGATTTGTTGGACATATGACCAAATAAACCACAGATAACCTATCAATGTGGTAGCTCTTTAAGAGACAGACTTATACATAGCCATAATATCTGACCAAATAAAGAGGGCACATGGTTGGATAGGAGACCATTAGGTACCTTTAGGTGCAGTGAGAACTGTATAGCCTGTCCATTTATCCAGCAAACAGAATCCTCTCTGGATAATGTAACTGGTAAGGAATACTTATTGAGAGATTTCCCAAATTGTAAATCGGAGGGATTGCTTTATTTATACCTATATGTACATGTCCCTTGTATTATGTAGGTAAAACAATTAGATACTGTAGCTACATCGTCGTATAGGCGACCATTTAGGGGATATGTGGAATAACAGCGATACTGCTATAGCATGGTACTGTATGTATGGGAATCTCATGGCAGTGATCCAATTAGTCTCAGATTTCTGGCCAGAGAGATGATCCATTCGTCACCCAGATAGGGTAATTTAAATACCAGGCCCTTTCGTAAGGAGGCGGACTGGATTTACAGACTTAGGTTTATTAGTCCAAATGGGCTTAAAGAGTTGTTGCAATTTAGGTGTTTTCTGTAAATTTGTCCAATGTTTAATCTTATTTGGTTTGTCCTTGAATAGGATTATCACTCTAGTAATGGATAAGGGATATTAAATCACGCTTGACTTTAACCCTGTACAAGCTATCTATGCTATGTAAGTGGCATATCTTAGACCCATTGGTCCTATTATACCCTTTTATATAATTGTCACAGGGGTTCATGGACAATAGGGTGCCTCTACTGGTTGTCTAATAAGTCTAAATTACTGTTTTAAAACTAGTTATTGATTCATTGTGATTTATTTTGAGATAACCATTCAATCAATGATAATGCCGGACACTGCTGGTTGTCTACAGGAGAGGTATGTGGATGCTGGAATTCTTAAATTTGGGCTGGCCTAGTTTGCACATTCAAATTACATCATTGCGCCATCTGCGCATCCTGATGATGCTGTTACGCCATCCACACACTTTGATTACGTCTCCGCATCTGTTGAGAGGTGCGATCATGCGCAGTGTGCAAGGTTGCCGTCCTGTCGCCGACACTTTCGGTTTTTATTCTGATTGGTGCATTATTCTTCTGGTGAGGCAAATTTTTCACTATTTTCTGTGGTCATTATGTGTGACTATATAACGGCGGTCCATTGAAGATTGAACTACTCCTGGACATCAATGGCGCACCCCATTTGAGACCACTTTACATATGTATCTCTTTAGCTATACTTCTTGCCAAACATATATATTCCCCTGATGAACCTATTTTGTATAGGGGAAACGCATCACAAGTTTATGTCTGGTACTAACTGGACTTGGTGGCCCCTATGATCACCATTAGAGTGACATTAGGGGCCACATGTATGTAAACTGTTTAGGTCTAAAACGCACTTTTTTGCCCATAGGTTACTATAGGCAAAAAAGTGAGTTTTAGACCTTAACAGTTTTCATACATGTGACCCTCGGTTCCTTAAGGGATAGACATCGGAGGTGGGGCTGCCCTTATCAGGACAATTACTCCATGGTTCTTATAGGGTTGTATAGAAGGGATTTATTAGGGTAACATATGCATGCTTTTCATCCAAATAGGGATACATAACCCCTTCCCCCAATGGACTATTTATTCAATATTTATCAGGTGGGAGCTACGTCTTTGAGGACAACAGTAACGTGAGTAACAAAAATTGTTATTCCTTCTCTGTTAAATTGCTATATTGCTAACTCTGCTATTGATGGCTCCAGATAGCGGTAAATATTGTTTTCTATATTGTGTGATTATATATATATATATATATATATATATATATGGGATTAATATAGTTTTAATATTTGAAACAAAAGTTTATTATGTTTTATATTGTGGATTTTTTGTTTCTGTGATATTTTGTAAACTCTAATACAGACGTATCATTTAGTTAGTGATAAATTCTTTGGCATGTCAGAGGTTTCTGTCAAGATTTAGGAACTAGAATTTTCTCCTGACAGAAAACTTAACATGTGAACATAAACTTACTGTAGCCTATAAATAAGATATCCTTCCCATCCTGTTTTGTGGCTTTGGGGCATACCCAGTGTGCATGTCTACTATTACCATACATGTATTTTTCATGATGTGGGTGTTACTGCTTATCTGTTTCCACTAATTTACCATCTTTACTTTCTACTCAGGTTCCAAATCATGCATAAAACATTCTCCAACACAGTCCATACACCAAATAAACAACTCACTGCCACCACCTGCTAAGCTCTGTGGTGGCAAGTAAACACCAGAGATTTAAAGGGTTGACATAGCAGAGCCAGGTCATCAATGTCAAATTTTAGAATACCCCTTTAAGATCTGGTCACTGCTATAAATCATGGTCCAGTACTCCCAGAACTGTAATTTGGGTGTTTTCACATGTGTGACTCTGTTTCAGTTAGAAACTACATTAAAACTGCACTCAGAAAAACTACATACAATTTTACTGTGATTTGCCACTGCTTTGCAATGTGGTAAATGGCTATGCAATTTTACAGATGAAACATATAAAATTAATGTCAAGTCCTATACAAGCAGTGGCAAAACACCAAGTTGTTATCGAATTATTTTATCACATATACAAATAAAAGACCAGACTGCTTGGGCCTACAGGCTCCTGAGATGCTAATACAGTACTGATTATCACCTAGCTTTCCCAGACCTCTGCATGACAAATCCACCTATTTCTGAATATGTGTGAGGGTTTAATTTACAAATCTTTGCATCTTTAGTTTAAATATTCTCTTCACCCTTTTTCCAGGGCACCTCTAAGCACAGACCTCCTTTGACTATAGGTAAATCCAATTCTCTGGACCACTTTTATGGGAACTTTCAAAACATACGGTATAACTCATAACTAACAGAAGAATGACACAACAGAAGAATATGGCCTGGTTTACATCTGGGTCTTTATTTCCATTTTTCTGTTCCATCATAGCTTCATAGGAACAGAAAATCTAAAAGAACAGCGGTGTCGGATTCATTTCAAGACAGACACCAGCAGTGTCTAATGAACCCCATTTACTGTAATGCATTGTGTTGGGTTTCCATCATGGTGTCCATCATTAGAATGGAAAAAATAGTGCTGCATGCTTTGGTATTTTTCTGAATTTTTTTTTTTTGCTTTGATGAAGGCTTCTGATTGAATCAGTTCTAGCTCAATTAATTATTTTTCTTTATTGGTATTTTTTTTCTTGCTTTTTATGTTATATTAGTGGGAAATGCCGTTGCTTGCATTTATGCTTCTTTCCCCTTTTGATATCCTCAACAACTATTGCTGTACTAGTAAATTCTTTGTGATCTACTTTTCCAATGGATTATTTGCAAACAAAAGGTTTTTTACAAGCCGCAAAGGAGACACAACACACCAGATGGAGCCATCGCTCTCAGGCTTAGAACAATTGCAAGCCAGGAAATGTGTTTTATTTCTCAGCAACAACAAGCTGCTTCCACACTAGTGTAAGACCTGCTGAGGAGAAAATAGATTAAATACATTAATGCAAATGAAGAACAAAATTAGAATGAAATTTACCTTGATATGTGAATAAGCATGTGTCATGTAGGAATTCAGGCAAACACATTAAATATTGTTCAAAGAATGAGTAAAAGTCTTTCCAGGACTTTAAACATTGCCCTATGGCCCTAACGTCTTTGTCTTACTTTGAACTTGTCTGTTCTTTTCCAAAGTTTGTAAACTTTTATACTCAGAGGACCATCGTGCCAGATAGTTTGTATTGCATCTTAGACAATGCAAATTAACACTGGATTTTCATTTCCCTGCAACAGCCGGCTTTTTAATATGGTAATAAGGTCAGTAGCCCCATGCAGGGTTGGCACATGTCTGAAGAAAGTTTACTATGTAACTTTTTTTTTACTGGTTTATATAAAAGATAACAAGTAAATTTGTGATGTAAATTCGGTTATATGGGCAAACCCTACTAGCATTTTACAGCTCATGAAATACAGTTAATCTATATTACCTAATATAGTATTTTAGTTAATAAGTTATATGTGCATAAAGAAGTTGAGGTCCTATCACTACAGTGGGGCATAGTAAAGCTTAGGCGCTGTTTACATCTTGTTAAGAACATGTGCAATATATTTAGTCATACTTAGTAGGAACAATAGCACTATGTGCAGTACTTTTTTTTTGCCAGAACAACAGACAATACAACAATCCAACAGACTCCATTATAAGATACCCATGATTGTGGCATAGCTTAAGTGTGGCTGAGAAGCCTGTCCCCTATCTGACAGCCCAGGGGTGTAGCTAAAGGCTTAGGGACCCTGGTGCAAAACTTCAGCTTGGGCCCCCCTACCAGAGCCACCATCAGAAATGTAAGGGCCCCATACATTCAAAGCATGTGGCTTCCTGGTAGGTAGTTAGATATACAGGGCCCCTGGTAGTTAGGTATACAGGGCCTTTGGTATACAGTGCCCCTGGTAGGTAAGTATACAGGGCCTTTGATAGGTATACAGGGCTTCAGGTATATAGGGTCCCTGGTAGGTAGGTATACAGGGCCCCTGGTATCTAGGGCCCCTGGTAGGCAGGTATACAGAACCCCTGGTAGGTAGGTATACAGGCCTTTTTGTTGGATGTTTTTGTTGGATGTCAATGGTATCTATGGTATGATAGATCCTTAGAAAACCATAATTTAAAAGAGCCCCATTGTCATCCATTGTAGGAGGAAAGATTGGTGTTTTGTGAAAGGAACAGCCCTGGACAATTTGCCTCTAAGCATTATGCTAAATCTGAGTTGGCCTAAAATTTCCACTGGCCTTGAAGCAGGTACATGCTCTGCCTTTATGGTATGCATGTGCTGTACTATTTTGTATATTTGTCATTTGGCTTGTGATTTAAGCTTTTTCTCATGTGATTACTGTAGATGATTTTTAAGATTCATAATTCTAGATAACCTCAGGTCTTTTTGTTTAGCTGTATATTTAAGAAGTACTAGTTCACACCAGTATGCAAAAAAGCTGCAGTATAATGCATGGGGAGACTACACAAATGCAAACATACCGATAAGACAACCACTCACTCACCTTCTGTGTATTATAATTGCATATAGATAAGGTGATACAAAGGGCGCCATTTATACAGATATGTGTGGCGCACCATGCTGGCTTACAGCCTATAACACCTCTACTATTCGATTGGGCGGGCTGCCCAACACTTTTTAGGTGTCCAACACAAAATACTGACACCATCTGCTCCTCAGTATTTAGGGCAAAATACTAGTGTGAATTGGTACTAATTTAATGTGCAGTTTTTTATCATTCAGTTGTTCCCCTAATGGAGGGGTGTGAGCTTCTGCTCATTAGTTATCTGCACCTGTTATACCTTTTCCAAGTAGCACAGGGGCTTGTTTTGCCTTCTACTAGGTTTAGTCTATAGTCCAGCCATTGAGTTGTAAATATGGCCCTGCAGTTGTTTTTTGAGTAAATAATGTCCCATTTGTCTGTGATTTTTCTGTAAATGGTGAGTGTAGGGACTCGCGAGATACAAGGAACCTTGATGTGGTTTCTGAGCTTGTGAAAATATAGTGGCCACTGTATCAACTAATACCATTTGATATTTTTCCAGTATGTATTTTTGCCCTAAACACTGGGGAGCAGAGGGTGTCAGTATTTAGTGTTGCTATCTATCATACATGAAAAAAAACTTTGGGATTCTTAGTTCACACATTATGATAAAAAAATGTTTATGCCACCCACGGCTTACAACGTGATCTCAAGGCGGGTGGTCCTACGCTATCTTTACCTCTCAATAGAGCCAAATTCAGACTTCTCATAGGGTCAACCGACCTCCATTATCCAGAGAGAAAAATAAAAAAACACCAACCTTGCAAACATGCTGCACTGATATGACAGCCTGTGAAAGTGGGTGGGGTGCAGGAAACCAAAATGGAGGCATCCCTTCCTCCCTATATAGATTAAAAGCAATATATGCCAAATACAGCGTATAGTTCTGCACAAAAAAACATTGCTGAAAAACACAATGTGAACCTGGGTGCCACTGGCAGGGTTGCGGCATATATATACACACGCACACCATTACCAGTGGCACACCACTGCTAAAAGGACTGTACAATACATGGAAACCTCCAAAGAAGCATTTATGCTATCTATCATACATGAAAAAAAACTTCTTTGTTCACACGTTTTGATCAAAAAATGTTTAAGCCACCCACGGCTTACAACTTAATCTCAAGGCGGGTGGTCCTACCCTATTTTTACCTCTCAATAGAGCCAAATTCAGACTTCTCATAGGGTCAACCGACCTCCATTATCCAGAGAGAAAAATAAAAAAACACCAACCTTGCAAACATGCTGCACTGATATAACAGCCTATGAAGGTGGGCGGGGTGCAGAAAACCAAAATGGAGGCATCCCTTCCTCCCTATATAGATTAAAAGCAATATATGCCAAATACAACGTATAGTTCTGCACAAAAAAAAACATTTCTGAAAAACACAATGTCAACCTGGGTGCCGCTGTCAGGGTTGCGGCATATATATATACACACGCACACCATTACCAGTGGCACACCACTGCTAAAAGGGCTATACAATACATGGAAACCTCCAAAGAAGCATTTATGCTATCTATCATACATGAAAAAAACTTTGAGATTCTTAGTTCACACGTTTTGATCAAAAAATGTTTAAGCCACCCATTGCTTACAACGTGATCTCAAGGCGGGTAGTCCTATGCTATCTTTACCTCTCAATAGAGCCAAATTCAGACTTCTCATTGTTTTTCAGAAATGTTTTTTTGTGCAGAACTATATGTTGTATTTGGCATATATTGCTTTTAATCTATATAGGGAGGAAGGGATGCCTCAATTTTGGTTTCCTGCGCCCCGCCCACTTTCACAGGCTGTTATATCAGTTCAGCATGTTTGCAAGGTTGGTGTTTTTTTATTTTTCTCTCTGGATAATGGAGGTCGGTTGACCCTATGAGAAGTCTGAATTTGGCTCTATTGAGAGGTAAAGATAGCGTAGGACCACCCGCCTTGAGATCACGTTGTAAGCCGTGGGTGGCTTAAACATTTTTTGATCAAAGCGTGTGAACTAAGAATCTCAAAGTTTTTTTCATGTATGATAGATAGCATAAATTCTTCTTTGAAGGTTTCCAAGTATTTAGTGTTAGACACCTAAAAAGTGCTGGGCAGCCCGCCCAATCGTATAGTAGAGGCGTCATAGGTTGTAAACCAGCATGGTGTACCATACGTATCTGTACCTTATCTATATGTAATTATAATACCAGCAACCACCCCCCTCATGCATAGAAGGCGTGTGAGTGGTTGTCTTTTCAGTATTTTTGCATTTGTGCAGTTTCCCCATGTATTATACTGTGGCTTTTTTTGCATACTGGTGTGAATTGGTACTTATTTAATGTGCAGCTTTTTATCATTCAGTTGTTCCCCTAGTGGAGGGGTGTGAGCTATTGCTCATTGGTTATCTGAACCTGTTATACTTTCCCAAGTAGCACAGGAGCTTGTTTTGAGTCCTACTGGGTTTAGTCTATAGTCCAGCCATTGAGCTGTAAGTATGGCCCTGCGGTTGTTTTTCAGCTGTGTATTTCCCAATATATTAAGAAACTTCAATTTAAAGAAAGGCATAATGGAAATAAAGCATATTACGGTTATTGGTGAATAGCCTTTGTTATTGTTTGTCATTTCAAAGGGAGTGTATTATGTATTCTATTAAGTATAAAAATACTTACTGTATTATTAATACTTATATTATTGAATATAAAAATACTTGTGAAACACTAGAAATAACCACTGCCAATGACTGGTACATCAGTGGCTCATGAGGTAGCAGTTACATATGTTAACTATTGTCATAGAATCAGGTTGCACAAATCATTCAAGTAAACAATTAAAAAAAAAAATCAATCCTTTTAGTAAAAAAATTAATTATCTGAAAACAGCATCATCAAAGTCACTGTAAAGTCCCTCTAGGGTGATGTCAATAATAACCTCTATAAAATGTCCAGTGGTGTTATACTTCACAATGGGCGACATGTATGAATTCCGGTACTGACAGGCCAGTTCTAAATCGCTTTAAGGCAGTGTAGAATGCACCACAATGTATGAACCTGTTCTTCTGCAGGTCATACATACAGGCGCAGTCTAGTGCCAATACCACAAGTCTGGCTCAGGCACCACCTTTAACCTGGTCTGGTTGTTCTAACTGTTCTGCACCTAGATTTGGAGTCAAAATCATAAATGTGTCTACTTCTATGAATGTGGTGCGACATGCCCCAGATCTTTGGCGCATTAAAAAGAGTCTCACTTAGGGCGACATGTATGATTTTTGCCACCCAGGCTCCATTTTTTTGCGCACATTTGTAGTGTAGAATGTGGCTGAATCTATGAACCTGTTCTACTTCGAGTCATAGATTTAGCACTTTCAAGCTACAAAGTGACACTTCTGGCTCTGGTAAACCACTTTTAAAGTGTGCTAGTTTTCGGGCTGAAAAGAAGCCAGACTTCTGGCGCAGCCCCGTTCATACATGTCGCCCTTATTGAGCCAGAGTTTGGAGTGCACCTGTTCTTACATTCTTTTTGGCTCAAAGTACACCAGAAAACTCATAATTCATACATGTCGTCCTATGTGTCTTCGATCATCACAATAAAACAGCTTTTAAGAAATGCACAAAACATGCCATGCAAACTGTTATAAAAAGCAATGCAGATAAGGCTGGGGCAATATGATGACTTTGCTTGTGCAACACGATTTTTCTGCATCTCTGTGTTGCACAGTTAGTTTACAGATTGAGCACTGTAATCTATTTAGGACTCTTTATTAAGGTTTTTTTAAAAAAACTTTTTGAACAGCCATTGCAACATTTACGACTTCTGCGTGCATACTCCTATATCTCTTCAACTGGTTACTTGACTTATCATCAGGATAGTTATGTACAGTATTGAGCAGCGTGACTTCATGGGGTGAACCTATCAGGTCAACAATTCATTTAAGTGATGTCAGAGTGAATTTAGGAATAAATATGGGGTTTTTGCTGTACTCTCAAAGAGTGTAAACAGTAAACAGGATGATTGATTACTTCTTATGGTTGAGGTTGTCCAAAAATGTCACGGGACACGATCGATTACATGCAACATCGCCCGAAAGACTTTGGAAATGCCGAGCACAAAAGACTGGTGAGATCTTATTCCCCATATCACAGAGCTGCTAAAAGGGAAGAATTGCGTCACATCGTGTCACCGGTGATCAGGAGCTCAAAGTGAGTGATATGGTGGAAAGATTCAGATACTGTCACTGGTTCCAGGCATTTGTGAAGGAAAACATTCAACGTGAAATTGCTGCTATTCTTCTGATAGTTTCGCCAATTAATTCAGGACATGGAGCACTGCGTCAAAATGTGTCTGGCAGAAAATGGAGATAACTTCCAGCATTGCATGTAATGCAATCAAGTAGACATAATTCAAAGTATGTAGTGTATTTTTGGTTCAGATTGCTTTATCCTTAAGGGAGTTACAGCAGAATATTCGGGGTCTCTTTGGAGTGAAGCCTCCTTCCCGGCCAATGATGCATACTTGTACTGAATAGCTGTAAGTTTGTGATGTCCCATAAATAATCAATAACTTGTTTTGAGAATGATGCTTCCCTTCGTTCTAGTGTGTTAGTTCAGTTCTCCTCTTTTATATACTATTCGCTCGAGTACCACTTCCTTGAAGTCCATATTGAGGCAGTTATTTGGTGATAGACATACTAATGGTGCTTTCCTCTCCACAATGTTTTGTGTGAGCCACATGTTTACTCCTATCTTTTATTTCTTTCATAATTGATTATTTGGCTGATTACTGCAAACTGTGCTATGAAAATTTGTAAATTTCCATTACATAGTTTTATATTTTTCAAATTGGAGGCTTACACTTGTTCCTGTTTTCTGTCTAGAGGCAGTGAGGTGGGTGCGTGTGTTTTGTAAGAGCTGAAATGAGTCTTAAAAAAAGTCTCCACACCACTGTGATGAAGCCTATGGTGAGAGGAGCCTGGCATCGAGCAGCTAATCCTACTTCTTGACCCAGAGCGATAGCAATTACCTGTGTCAACCACTAGGGAGAACTCAGTGCATAGAGAACTTTACAGCTAACTTTGAAATCATTGGTAGGTGCGTGAATTCCTATGCACTGAGCCTCCCCTGGCGGTGGCTGCAGCAAGCCCATTGTATTATCTACTGTGTAAAGAAAAGCACAGGATTAAGAGCTGTATATAGGAGACAATTGTTTATTAAAATAAATCCCTCCAGTATACTTAGAAGATATGACCAAACATTTTTAGCTTATTCGTTCATCAGCAGGACATGCACCCTGTTTAATCGGTTAAAAATGCTGTACAGGGAAGATAAACTTGTACATTTCCTGCATGGTGCATTAGTGCTAACAAGGCCTCTCCTTAAAAGATTTGTTATAAAATAATGGTGACCATTAACTTAAGTAAATTTTTTTGAGTTCTCAACCGATGGTTGGGGCCCAAACTAAAGTTTTCCTATGGGACCTTAAGAGTTTATAAACACCTCTAGTACAGTCTTTCCCTCTATAGTGACAAATGAGCTGCATCTGCAGTTGTATATGAGTGTGTAGTGTTATTAACCTACCTTATAAAGGTTTCAAGCAGTAAAATAGCATTGTCATTCCCTTGTTCATCTTTTAATCATAATTAGATGACTCTGCTCATTGTGACTCAATCTACACAGCAAAGCTGACAACTCATCTATAGAAGACAGGGTGCCCCAGCTGATTGAGTTTTCCCTAGTGACTAGTGGAAGAACTGGAATATGTTAAGATTTTTTTTAAATGTAGATAGTAAAGATGCAAGAAAAAAACAAAAAACAAAAACAAACTGATTTCTGTAATATCTCATTTTCTGAGGCTATATTACCTCTAACTGATTATAGTGCAAAGGTAAAAATCTTATAACTATAAATGTGTCACCACAAGCATAGTATTTCTTTGTATGTTGCCCTGGCACATGATAAATATGATCCTCAGAGGTTATTAACAAATAAAGTAAGTACACAATAACAGCCATTGTAAAGGGCACTTTTGAATTTTGTTTTTGACTTTCAGTCTTTGGTGAAGAACTCTATAAATTCTTGACTGCTTTTTAATCTTGCGAGGTCGTAGCACCAAGTACACATTATGAGTTAGGTTCCAAGGTCCTATTTCATTTCTATTATCCGTTCATCAAAGCAATGTTTTTCAATGCTTCCAAGTACTTTTTTCATTTCCTTTGTTTTTTTTCTAAATGGCACAAATAATTTTTTGTGTCCCTGAAAGTTTTCATAGCAATAGCTAAGTTGTATAGTTTTATAATATATGGTTGAGATTTTGACAAATTGTATTATACCCATTTATGGATTTATGTAACCCTACTTGAGGATGCAATGAACCATAAAAATATTATTTAGGGTTGTTGTTGAACTGTGTATCTTTACTTGGGAATAGTTATGTAGCAGAAACGTCAGGACAAAGTGATTGCTCATTGTTGTAACTGTGGAGGTTCGATTCTTCATTCTTGGAGCGATGATAACCTGTTTTTGTGTGATAGATTTAATGAAAAATAGCTATAGTCTCTCTAAATAACAAAGATTTTCATTAATAGCACTTGCTTAAACCTCCATTTTATCCACAAGCTATGCCATAAATGTCTGATTAGTGCAGGTTCCACCTCTGAGACCCTTAACTATTAGGAGAATAAGGGTCCTTTGACTTCCAAATACAAATGTGATACAGATGCATCCTTATATCAGTTAAAATTTTAGAGTATGAGGTAACAATAGACTTAAAAAATTAATACATGGATACTCTGTGTTAAACTATAGTTTATACTTGCCAACTTTTTTCTGCCTGGAAACACTCCTGATCTGTATGGTAATGCTCATTTTGGGGGTGACGTTTGTGCAACCCTTGCCCCTTTTGCTTCCCGGTTTTCAGGTGCCTCCTAGAAAAAATGGGAAGTTTGGCAAGTATGCTACAGTTATTAAAATGAATGCACCACTACTGAGAATAAAGAGAAATATATGGCACAGAGTAAAAGCTGCAGACCAAAATCTCATATTTATTAACAATGCAATATTCAAATCTTCAAAGCGGATACAAAAATGTTAAAAACTACAAAATAATGACAATACCCAAATCATGGAAAGAGAAAGTGACCCCTGAGCTGTTAAGAATAGGAAATGTGCATAGATATGATAACAAATACTGCAATATCAAATAGCACAAAGAGAAAAAACAGAAGAGCTATATCACCAAATAAAGTCCCTGTGGGTTCACTGGTCCCCACACATCTCACTGTGTCACCGCATATTCATTAGGGATAATCAGGGCAGTATGCTCCTATACTTTTCTGCTTGGAAGATTTAAGGAATAATAGACCATAGTACAAAAGTGTTGGTCACATTTTATAAACAGAAAAGTTGTTTTCGGAGGGCAGGGAACTATGCTTGTTGCACAATGGTACGATGTTGCAAAATAAACACCCACAGGCTGGGGTACTTTTTTATCCTAGAGCTGTGCCTACATGTTCCCATGTGTTCCCATCCTGCGTAATAGAATTTTCCAGCTTTCTGCTGCGGTTATGGAGAATGGAGAGGTGAACCAGCAGGCACAACTCTCTCTGTACACTTCTGTGGTGAATTAGAGTACAGACAAGTACAGCCAAGTAGGTGTACTTAGCTATGTCTGGAATTCCCATGGAAGTGAATGGAAAGAGCTACTTATGTATCTCTCTATTCTCTGTTATCATGGTCACATATCTCACCACAAATATGGCCATATATCTCACCACAGAAGACGTCTTTTCTGATCAACGTCGTTCACTTTCCCTTTTCTTCTCCATCTGGTTAACACCTTTATGCTGGTTTCTCCCAGCCAATACTCGTCCCTGCAGATTTGGACACAAATATCTTAGAATCCTCACATTTCCAGCAACTCCCCTCAGTTAGACAGGTATATATGTCCCCTCAATTAGGCAGGTATATATAGGTCCCTATCAGTTAGGCAAGTATATAGATATGCCCTCTCAGTCTCAGTCAGGCAGATATATATAGATAATATGTAGAAAAAAAGGAGAGATAGGCACGCAATAGTGAAGCAAGTTTTAAAACAAGATAAATTGTATGAGCTTAGGTTCTCACCTGGAGCGGTTGTGCAGCTGATGGAGGCACAACTCTCATAAGCGTGTATCACTCCTTTTACAGTCCTCGATAACGGCAGCCAGTTGTCCGGACCGCCACGTTCAAGGTACGCGGGGAATAAATATATAGTTAAAAACAAAAATAGGAACTTCGGCGCTCTTGAGGAACGAGGTATGAAACACTCTATTTAAAAAGTGTTTTATTGTTAAAAATAGGGGAAATTAAAAGCAATAAAACTAAGAACTTAACGCGTTTCACGTGGCATACCCACGCTTCATCAGAAGTACATGTTTGAATAGTCATTCTGGCGGGTTTTTATAACAAGCTTATTTGCATAATAAATTGGACATCAAGGTAATTAACCAATCACTTATTCCTTTCCACATTTCAAGTTGTAACAGAGTCTTACTGGATACATAGACAGTCACTCAAGTCTTACATTGTATGCCAGAATGACTATTCAAACATGTACTTCTGATGAAGCGTGGGTATGCCACGTGAAAAAACGTTAAGTTTCTTAGTTTTATTGCTATTTTTAACAATCAAACACTTTTTAAATAGAGTGTTTCATACCTCGTTCCTCAAGAGCGCCGAAGTTCCTATTTTTGTTTTTAACTATATATATATATATAAAATATATATATATAATATATATATAATATAGTATAATATATATATATATATATATATATATATATATATATATATATATATGTGTGTCTCCTCAGTCAGGCAGGTATATATATTGTCCCCTTAGACAGGCAGATATATAAATATAGGGTCACTTTCAGGCAGGTATATAGATATAGGGGCACTCAGGCAGGTATATAGATAAAGGGGCACTCAGGCAGATATATAGCCATAGAGGCACTCAGGCAGGTATATAGGGGTACTCAGGCAGGTATATAGGGATAGGAGCACTCAGGCAGGTATATAGGGATAGGAGCACTCAGGCAGGTCTATAGGGATAGAGGCACAGGCAGGTATATGGGCACTCAGGCAGGTATATAGAGATAGGGGCACTCAGGCTGGTATATAGGGGCACTCAGGCAGGTATATAGGGATAGGGGCACTCAGGCAGGTATATAGGGATAGGGGTCCTCAGGCAGGTATATAGAGATAGGGGCACTCAGGCAGGTATATAGGGGCACTCAGGCAGGTATATAGAGATAGGGGCACTCAGGAAGGTATATAGAAAGGGCACTCAGGCAGTATATGGGGCACCAGGCAGGTATATAGGATAGGGGCACTCAGAGGTATATAGGGATAGAGGCACTCAGGCAGGTATATAGAGATAGGGGAACTCAGTCAGGTATATAGGGGCACTCAGGCAGGTATATATAGATAGGGGCACTCAGGAAGGTATTTAACTATAGGGACACTCAGGCAGGTATACAGGGGCACTCAGGCAGGTATATGGGGGCACTCAGGCAGGTATATAGGGGCACTCAGGCAGGTATATAGAGATAGGGGCACTAAGGCAGGTAAAAATAATAACATTAATACTCACCTTACCTGCTTCGTGGCCGCGCGCTCCTCTTCAAGCCATGCCTCCAGCGCTGGGACGCTCCTCGGGCACACAGCCTATGACGGGCTTGCGGCCGAGGAGATGGCAGCGTCGCGATGAGCTCATTTCATCGTGGCACTGCCCAACTTAGCAGCACGTGGCCTCGGCAGGTCCTCAGCACTATGAGGACCCGGCGGCCCCGCTGTGTTGGACCCGTGGCCTACCGGACCCGAAGCCGGTCCAACACTGTCAGCGGAGCAGGTAGCGCTCGCTCTCTGCTCCGCAGACGCCCTCAGCTGTGTGTGCGTCTAGTGGACGCACATACAGCTAAAGAGACCACCGGCGCTCCAGGCCCATGGCAGCAGCCTGGTGCCTGACGTGGTTTGGAGCCTCTGTTTGCGCCCCTTAGTGACAGACAGAGGTAGGCACTCTAGGCGATCGCCTATCTCTGCCTACCCATCGTCCCGGCCCTGTACACTGGCATAATCCCTGATTGGCTGCAGGCTGTAAAAGCTGCTGATGCTTGAATTTGAAACTGCACCTATTACACACTGATGGCATATCCTATCGATATGCCATGAATGCTAACGGGTTAACACCTTTAAAACATCGGTATAAAAATTCAAAGTGCTCAGTCATCATGATTACTTAGATATGTACAAATAACATAGCATACAATAAATATAACGTATTCACATATCTATACATTCAAGAATTCATCAGAGCCCGCCACAGGGCAGGATGGTCTTGATGCGGCAGGTGACCTCCAGGTTATTACCCCTGGCGTGACTTGTCTGCAGTGGCGACTGAGGTGTGCGTGGTACAATTCTTTAGACAGGCTCATAGTCGGGGAAGGCAGGAAGGTCAGGGCAGGCGGCAAGCAGGGGCATAACTGTAGGGAGTGCAGAGGTAGCAGCCGCTACTGGGCCCAGGAGCCCGAGGGGGCTTAAAGGCCCTTCTGTCACATATGAAGGTACCAGTATAATAAACGGCACATGGTAGGTGAGGGCCCCCTGATAGATTTTGCATTGGGGCCCCGGAGCTTGAAGTTACACCTCTGGTGGCAAAGTCCATGGTCGATGGATGTAAGTGAGAAGAACTGGTACGCGGAAGGAGCAGAAACACTGGGGGCCACTTTTCACGCATAGGCAGAAGGCACAATGGATCCGGAGGGGAGGTCAGGGGCAAACTGGGTAATATAGGACCAGCCCCTGCAGTTATCCAATTACCGGCGTGCTGGCCCTTTAAATTTCCCAGAGCCGGCGCGTGCATGACCTAGATAGCAGGGATGCACACGGAGGCCAGCAGAGGCGGCGCAGGGAGCGAGGAGAGGTGATTAGCAAGGCCTGGGTGCGCCATCTGTAGTGGAGGCAGCGGAAATATGGGTGTGCATGTGACCAGGCGTGGGCGTCGCAGGAGCACCTGTAACAACGGGATTTAAAGGGACTATCAAGTCATTTTTATTATTATTATTTTTATTATTATTTTTATTATTTCAAATTAAAATAAAATTAAAATAAAATAATACAATTAAAATTTCGCACAGTGTAATTCCAAAGGGAAAGAACAGTGATGGTCAGAAACAGAGGGGACACTAACAGATGTACTTAATATAATCACTAGAACCTAAGTAAAATGCATGATACGATAACAAGAACCATAATGAATTATAATGAAATATTTTCTAGTTTATAGAAAAACACAAAATTATGGTGATTTATAATAACACTACAAGCAACATGATAACAAGTACGGTTATAAATAGGTAATAAATTAACTCAGTTAATGCATGATGTATATAAAGTAATATATTTGTGTGCAAAGAAGTCAACTACAATATCAATGGATAAGTAGCATAATGCAAAGTGCAAATACTAGAGAATATAACTGTTATTTACCCCTATGCAGTAGACCACCACCAAAGGAATAGAGTCACCTCAGGACATGACACGTCACAGGCAACCCAGAAGCCTTTGTTAGGCTTCCGGACTGCTAGGGAGAGCATTGACTCCCTCTCTCTGTCTTCCCCTTAGCTATGACGGTTGCATTTGACCATGGCAGCAAAAGGGATTAATTGGCCGTATCTGGAGTGAGCTCTGGTCGTGGCTGATGAAGCATGGGGTCAGCTTTAATATACAGCCAGTCCCATTCTTTTTTCATGTGGACTCCACTTGTGAGCCCACTTGACGACGTTCCCATACGTCCATTTGTAGAACACCTTCCTATACAAGATATATGGGTACGTCCAACATCGGGAAGGGGTTAATGGGGTTATTTTTATAAAATCCATTGTGTAGTCGGACATGTAATCTTTATTCTACAGCTCATAACAATTCCAGCAATACCAAATCAATATAGATTTCATTATGTTAATACTTAAAAAAACACTAACTTTATTTTTTGAATTGCTACGCATTGCTAATTCCTTATTTTAGTTATCCGCCTAAGGTTCGGTGTTAGGGCTTGGTTATTGCGGAATTACAGCAGGAGTGTTTTTTATTGGTACCATTTTAGAATACATATAACTGAATTTTGTGGAGGTGAAGCAACAAGCGAAAAGATTGCAATTTTGACAATCAGTATTTTTTTTCCTACACAGTTCACTGTGTGGAGTCAATAATATCATGGACACGGTGATCCCAATTATGTTTCCTTTTCTTTTTCTTATTTTATTTGTCAAATGGGAAAAAGGGGCTGTTTTGAAATCTTACATTTAAAAAAAAATATTTCTTGTATTTTTAGTCAGCTTAGGATACTCGACCACTAGGGGCATGAGCGCTTGTACACTGTTCTGCAATACTGATATATTTTAGAATAGCTTTTAATTATGACTTTACTATCACACCTTGACTTAGGCAGAGTACAGTAAGGCTATGTTCACACGGCTTAATTGCGGGGCGTAATACGCCGTGTGGATGGGGGCGGGGCGGGAGCGGGGGGCTGGCACCTCGCCGGCCCATAGACTATCATTACTAGCGGCGCGTATACGCCGCTAGTAAATGACATGTCACTTATCTCCCCCCGCGGCGGATTCACCGAGCGGGGAGAGGAGACGTAATTCATAGTTCTCTATGAGTACTGTGGATTACCGTAATGACTGGAACATATTCCAGCCCGTAATTCGCGCAGTAAGGCGCGAATTACGGACTGAAATACGTCCCATTTTAGGCCGTGTGAACATGGCCTAAGAGTGGTAAGATGGCCTGTGGGCTTTTATTAGGCCATGACAATTGCTAGGTACCCCCTTATCTTGTTGCAAGGAACTCATTTTATGGTGTAATTGAGTTCTGCAGTATTTTTTTATGGCCTAGATCTGTGTCAGAGGCTCTGTTCAGAACCTTTGTTGCAGAGGTCCAATTAGACCCATTTTACAAACAGACACCAATGGTGCCCAATGGACCCCATTGAATACAATTAGTCTTTTGGGTTTCCACCGCGGTGTGTGTCGTTTTCTGTAACTCCCGACGGAACTTCCAGCGCTAATGTGAACCAGGCCTTAAATGCCACAAATGCATTGACTGCAGCATCTAAGTAGTCAATGTTATTTCCTATTTCACCACTAGCCATAGATGCTGGCTATAATTAACAGCCGGCACCTTTTGGGTATTCAGCGGATTGCCTTTCCAACATTATGTTGTACTATTATATCATGTGTGGTTAAAGGATTAATACCCTAACAATCAGTGAGAACTTGCATGGGGACCTTTCAGCTAGTGTTTAATTCTGCTTCAATGTTACCACGGACAAATAATAACATAAATTACAAAAAATAATATAATATATTTAAAATAAATATAATACTAAATCTAATAAAAATTGCCCAAAAAGCCACTCAAGGCAAATATTAGGTGAAAAAACAAACAAGTGACTTTATTCCCACATGTTCCAAGAGATATATATAAGTCATATGTTGACCATGTAATACTGTACAGGAACATGTTGACTCCTCCAAAAAGCAAGATTTGATCCTAGTTCTTTGTAGAGAAGAGTAGAGAAGACCGTCCTTTACCTAAGAATGTACTTATAGCTTCTTGGAAAATTATCTTTTTAAACCAGACAGCCTCTTTAAGGTGTGATTCTCAAATTTGCTTTCTTGTACAGTGCAAAGTGATGAATTCCAATAATAAGCAAATTATGCATGATGGAAGAAACTACCTGTCACTTTATGGTGTATCATAAATACTGAGATGAAGTCTAACTGGCATAGAACTAAAAGTCACAGCAAGTATCTCCACAGCATCTGTATAATGGTAGGCTACCTGAGGTACTAAATTCTCTTTTCTTCAAGGATGTTTGTTTGTTGATTTAAGAAACACCTGGCCAGGTTAAGACTTTAGCTCTGTATCAAGAGCAACAATAACGATAACAATGTCACAGGTTAAGAGGTTGGTGTTGATTTTAAAGGTGTTAATTGGTGTCAAGAAGGTGTTAAAAATGTTTGCAAAAGTCACATTTCTTGCTGCTACAACCACATGGGCAATGATTGCTGTGTGAGGAGGATATCATGAAACTGCAATGTCCCACGCTGAATATTTATATGTCCTGAGAGTTCCTGCTGTGCTAGCTTCTATATATATTACAATACAGGAAGAAAAGCTGAACTCTACGATATACAGGATTAATTGATTTGATCTTGATTTTCTAAGTAAAAAGCAGATTTAATCTTAAAAGTGAAACTGAAAGTATTGCTGACCCCACCCACAGACAGTAATTGACAGCTTGCTCTGTACACATTCTGATACAAGTAAGCTGTGAATCGCTGTATGTTGGCAGGGTCAGCTGGACTTTCATTGCCTCTTTAAGGGAATGTGTCATCAAAAATGACTCATTGTTTAACTCAAGTTTTTATGTTTAACACATTTTTTTAGGAATTTTTGGTTATGTTGTTTTTTTTTATTTTCCATATCACTTTCAATATTTTTTAATAATTCTTAAGTCTTGCAGTTTTCACTTTGTTCACTAGCACTAATAATAGTCTGATACTTCATGTTCTGTAGAGAAAGATTTTCAGTAGTCTTGTCATTATCAGCACAAGCAAGGTCAAACTGAAAGGAGACATCAATGTGTATAGATAACCCAGGAACCACCAGTCACAATAGGAGATTATAGCTCCCCCTCTTCCCCTCCCTGCAAACTGACTTCTTCCCAGGTCACAGAGCGTGACTAGAAAACTCTCCTGTAGAAGTCTATGGGACTGAGTCAGTCTTAAGGGTATGTTCACACGGCATAACTGCAGCGCTTACAGTACGGCCTCAATTATGCCGGGTGATTTGAGAGTTGCGCTGATCGGCGCGTACTTCCGCGGCGCGGAGGCTGGCGGCAGCCCATCGGCCCCATAGACATTCATTACTCGTGGCGCGTATTCGCGGCCACATGTCAATTATCTCCCTGCTTGTATAATACGATCGTATTGTACGAGCGGGGAGAGGAGGTGTAATCCATCGTTCTCTATGAGGGCTATGGATTACCGTAATTATGGGGCGCATTTCCCCACGTATTAAGCGCAGTATGCCACGAAATACGCAGCGAAATGTGTCCCAAAATAAGCCGTGTGAACGTACCCTAAGGCTCCTATGTGCATGTAGCCGCTGTAAAGTATCTCTCTGACTGCTGTTAAAGCATTGCAGGCAATAATGCTGTCCCCACAAGTATACATAGACAACTTAATTGAGGAATCTACAATCAGAAAATAAAAACGGCTAAGAAGAAAATAAAATGCAGGGCCTTCATTTAGTAAGTAAAATATTGGTGACAGATTCCCTTTAAAGAGTCCAGTCAGCATTTATTATGCCCTTTATTCAGAAATCCAGCTCCAAATCATATATACCACAGAGCTCAGCTTCTCTCCCTCTATCATATCCTGTTCTCAGGGCAGTAACAACCCACCTGACTGGTTCTCTTTAATGTGGTTGTCAGGTTAGAAAAAAATACTCTGCTTATTTCCAATAAACAGCACCACTCTTGTTCCTAGGCTGCGCCTGGTACTGCATCTCAGCCCCATACTCTTGCATGGGGATGTGCTGTAATGCTTGACACAGGCCATTGGAGCTGCTTCTGGAATTTCCCTGTTATCTCTCCCTACCTTCTCACTAAGCCTTGTCCTGTATTTTACTAACAATATCCATTGTTCTATTATTCAGTACAAAATCCAATGATAAAAACCAGCTGACCTGAGAGGAGTGCACAGGTCCGGTGTCTACTAGGTACCATTCACATAGAGAATCCAGAAAAAATTTATCCAGAGGACCAGCACTTCCAAAGAATAAAATAATTTTTTTATTGAAAAGATGTGTTCTTGTTTTTGAAATATGATGGTTTATTGTAGCACTCAAGGAGCTGGATTATCAACTACTTGTTGAAAATATATAAAAGCCTGAAGCACTAGAGAAACGACTAGCCTCATGGGCATGCAGCCTGTGTGGTAGCATATACAGTGGGAACGGAAAGTATTCAGACCCCTTTACATTTTTCACTCCTTGTTTCATTGCAGTCATTTGGTAAGGTCAAAAAAGTAAATTTTTTTGCTCATTAATGTACACTGTGCATCCTCCCATCTTGAAATAAAAAAAAACAGAAGTGTAGATATTTTTGCAAATTTATTAAACAAGAAAAACTGAAATATCATATGGTCATAAGTATTCAGACCCTTTGCTCAGTATTGAGTAGAAGCACCTTTTGAGCTAGTACAGCCATGAGTCTTCTTGGGAATGATGCAACAAGTTTTTCACAAGTAGATTTGGGATCCTCTGCCATTCTTTCTTGCAGATCCTCTCCAGTTCCCTCAGGTTGGATGGTGAACGTTGGTGGACAGCCATTTTCAAGTCTCTCCAGAGATGCTCTACTGGGTTTGGGTCAGGGCTCTGGCTGGGCAAGTCAAGATTGGTCACAAAGTTGTTCTGAAGCCACTGCTTTGTTATTCAAGTGGTATACTTAGGGGCATTGTCTTGTTGGAAGATGAAGCTTCGGCCCAGTCTGAGGTCCAGAGCGTCTGGAAGAGGTTTTCCTCCAGGATATCTCTGTACTTGGCCACGTTCATCTTTCCTTCAATTGCAAGCAGTCATCCTGTCCCTGCAGCTGAAAAACACCCCCATAGCATGATGCTGCCACCTCCATGTTTCACTGTTGGGATTGTATTGGGCAGGTGATGAGCAGAGATGGTTTTCTCCACACATACTACTTAGAATTAACACCAAAAAGTTCAATCTTCGTCTCATCAGACCAGAGAATCTAATTTCTCACAGTCTGGGAGTCCTTCATGTGTTTTGTTGCAAACTGTATGCGGCTTTCATATGTCTTGCACTGATGAGAGGCTTCCATCGGCACACTCTGCCATAAAGCCCCGACTGGTGGAGGCTGCAGTGATAGTTGACTTTGTGGAACTTTCTCCCATCTCACTACTGCATCTCTGGAGCTCAGCCCCAGTGATCTTGGAGTTCTTCTATACCTCTCTCACCAAGGCTCTTCTCCCATGATTGCTTAGTTTGGCTGGATGGCCGGGTCTAGCAAGAGTTGTGGACATCCCAAACGTCTTCCATTGAAGGATTAGGATGGCCCCTGTGCTCTTAGGAACCTTGAGTGCTGCAGAAAGTCTTTTGTTACCTTGGCCAGATCTGTGCCTTGCCACAATTCTGTCTGAGCTCCTTGGGCAGTTCCTTACACCTCATGATTCTCATGTGCTCTGACATGTACTGTGAGCTCTCATATAGACAGGTGTGTACCTTCCCTAATCAAGTCCAATTAGTTTAATTAAACACAGATGAAGGATTAGAACCATCTCAAGGAGGATCAGAAGGAAATGGACAGCATGCGAGTTAAATATGAGTGTCACTGCAAAGGGTCTGAATACTTCTGACCGCGTGATATTTCAGTTTTTCTTGTTTAATAAATCTGCAAAAATATCTACATTTCTGTTTTTTTTTTTTCAAGATGGGGTACAGAGTGTACATTAATGAGCAAAAAAAAGTAACTTTTTTGATCTTACCAAATGGCTGCAATGAAGCAAAGAGTGAAAAATTGAAAAGGGTCTGAATACTTTCCGTACCCAATGTACATAGGTATTATTTTGTCAGTGTATGGTGGTATTTTTGAGCATTGAATGATGGTATCGTATGCCATTGCTGCTTAGGCACTGTACCTTACATTATTTATACAGCTTACAGTGTTGGCAGTACAGTATGGCATTGTTATTTAGGCATGTGTATATAAATGTTACTTGGCCAATGTATGGCACCTTTATTAAGGCACTATACTGTATGGCACTTATAATTAAGCACTGTATGGCAGCATATGCTTCTGAGGGGGAAGCCAACTGATGGTACAGCACAGGTCCCAATCTAATATATGGACAACCCTGGATAAAGAAGGCTTTCAAAATGAAATTTTATATAACATTTGTATATATAATTCTTCAAATCATTGAAGTTGTTTTTCCAGTGTCTTTCTTCTGGTTTAAAATAATGAAATTAATCAGAGAGTTAGCGCTCTTGGGTGCCAATGCAAAATTTGTTAGTCTTCCTCCGCCTACCATGTCCCTTTTATAACACTAGTATCTTCCTTTGTGGCAGACTGACTTTGGTCTCCTTCAAACACTAGAGCAAGGGGCAAGTTATACATTTGCATCCCATATAGCTAACGCATTGAAATCAATGTAGTATTAATTACATACTATACAAATATAAGGATTCATATAAATATTTTTATTTCTTTTATTATTTTTTCCTTTTTTTAATAACATCCCTTAAGTCAAACATAAGCATATTCAAGATCTGTACATGTGGAACATGTCCAAAAGGATTTTAAGCAGCTAGTTAAGGTGATCTGTCAGAATCCTAAAAAGGGATTTAATGGAACCATTTCTTGATTTTAGTTAAATATCAGGCATAAGCTACTTTTCCTCAAATGGTTTAGATCTTAAATTCCCTGAGAAGTAATGAAGTATTTTGCCTGTGGGATGTGAACATTTCTTTCTGGTTTAGGACTTATGCATGGATGACTGGGGTCTGAGTTTTATGTTATTTATAATGTGTCATCAAAATAATAGGAATAGTGTTTTATGCATGAATTTACTGAGAAGCCATATTTTAGTATGTGTAGTGCTTCTGCGTGTTTTAAGCAATGGGGCTCACAAATAAAATCGTTCAGCATCCTATGTAGAACTGGGAAAAGTACATTGCTTTGAAATTATGCTAATCCTGAAACCTCCTGTGTTCTCTCCTCCACCATCTCTCTCAACTCATTTCCATACACTTTCAATCCTTTCACACTTAAATACCCATTGCAGTGAATTATAGTGTTTAAGAAGAGCCACGTTTAAGCATCTGAAATGTATTTTGCTTTTTCTACTAAATATTCTTAGTATCATTTTAATTTTTTATGACCTTTTTATAGGACACACATTAGATTTTTATTAACACTATTCTATTAAAATAGAGTAAGGCCTCAGCAAAGCATGTGCAAGTGGCTGTATAGCGTCATTGCAATTCACAGCTTTGTACTATGGAGCTTTAGGAATCCGTTTGCATCCGTGCTATACTCTAATGGATAACATATGTAGGAGGTATTCTCATGTAGAAGCAATGCTTTCTTAACCCTTTAAGGTCTAAACCTGTTTTAGAGTTAAGGACCAAGCCCTTTTTTTCAAATCTGACATGTGCCACTTTATCTGGGAATAACTTTTCAATACTTTTACCTATCCATGTGATTCAGAGATTGTTTTCTCGTGACACATTGTGCTTTAATTTAGCAATTAATTTTGGTCGATAAAATCCTTGTTTAGGTGTGAAAAATATCAAAATGTTGTGAACATTTTGAAAAATTTGCCATTTTCAAAGTTTAAAAATTTCTGTGTGTAAGACACATAGTCACACCAAACAAAGTAGTAAATAATGAACCTCTACCATATGTCTACTTTGTGTTGGCATGATTTTTTTAAACATCCTATTATTTTTTAAGACATTTGGGTGCTTTGAAATTTAGTAGCAAATTTTAACATTTTCAAGAAAATTTGCAGAACAGATGTTTTTTGGAACCAGGCCACTTCTGATGTGGTTTTGAGGGGCTTGTATGTTAGAAACCCCCATAAATGACTCCATTTCAGAAACTACACCCCTTAACATAGTCAAAACAGCATTTAGGAAGTTTATTAACCCTCTAGGTATTTCGCAGAAATTAATGAAAAGCGAAGGTGAAATTTCAAAATTTCATTTCCGATTTTTGTTCATTATTCATTGGAACCCCGTAGATTTTACCAAGAAATCGCAACTCAATAATGATTCCCCTTTTTATGCAGTTTTTAGAAATATCCCACTTGTGGCCCATATGCGCTTCTTGACTCTTCACAAGCCTCAGAATTGAAGGAGCACCTTCTTGTTTTAGAATATTTTTCAGCCTTTATTGGGATAGTGATGGGCAGTGACAGATGTGGGAACAGAAGTTACAAACTGTCTTTTTAACTGATCAGACAGCTATAACAATATGAGTGAGGGGAACAGGGACTTGGCAATGAAGGGGTTCATTTTTGTGTGTTTTTTTCACTGTATGAGCCAGTGATGATCACTGGCAGAAAATTGCTGGAAATTGAAAGTGGCAAACTGTCTGATCAGACAGCTGCCACAAATAGATCACAGGGGCAGTGAAGTGGTTAGGCAGTGGAGGGGTTAATAAAGTATTTCGGCTGTGACAGCCCAGATCGCAGCACAGGGCACTAGGACCCAGCACAGAAATACGATCTCCTCACTATCTCTCACAGAACAGAGCCTGGATCTGGATCAGCTGTAATGGGTGAGTCAGCAGACTGACTGACCAATCCCAGCGATCCTCCTCACAGGGACCTAGGGACTCCTGTGATTGATCACCTGCTGTGTAGCTGTGCTATTTAGCTGTCAGAAACAGCAATTAGCATAGAGCTTTCATCTTATCTCTGCACAGGGAGACAGAAAGCTTTCATGACCTTCCTGGACGTCATGGTGCTTTAACAGGCAGTGAACCATTACGTTCAGGAACGTCAGGGTGCCTTAAAGGGTTAAACTTCCATACTTCCATATAACATCAGTTGTAACTGCAATTTTTGTTCTGTCCTATTTACAAGGAATCTGACAAAACTCCTGTGTTGCCCTATACGAAACTGGAGGCATATGGAGGTACAGTTAAGGCTCTATGCACCGTAATGGGTGCTTTATTACAGCTCCATATTACATATCTGCCTGCTTAATGCCTTGAAGGGGTGTTCCCATCTTGTCAAAGAGAACCTGTCATAGATTATGCCCCTCTTGCTGAGGACAGTACAAGGTAGTGACAGACATGCTGTTCACAGCGCTGTGTCCCTTATTCTGGAAGATGCTGTAGTTTTAGAGCATTTACCCCTCAAATCTAATTCATGAGCAGGTATTAGCCCCGCCCACCAAAGGCTGGCCCGCCCACCTGGCAGTTATTCACATGTTTCTACCTATTCAAAGTCATAGGTTTATCAGTTAAGGTGGGCTGGGCTAGCCTCAGATGGGCGGGGTTTGAAAAAAACTGACTCTTTGAATGACTCTTTTCTGGCTGAAAACTGCAGATTTGAGCACTAAATAATCAAAAACTACAGCATGTTATAGAATAAGGGACACATCGCTGGAAACAGCAGATCTGACACTAGCTTGTTCTGTCCTCAGCAAGGGGGGCATAATCTATGTGAAAGGTAAAATCCTCATGCAATACGTGCCCAAAGCAATTGTATGAGTATTGCATGTGGTTTTTAATGCAGATCACCTGCAAAACTGAATTAAAAAAACGCCTCTAAGTCCACATGCAATAAGCATGTGCTTGTTAAAAATGCGTCAGATGCCGTAGGTTTCAAATGCAGAATTTGTGTAGATTCCATGCTTAAATTTTACTCTTTGCGTGAACGTCCCCTTAGCATTTAGTTATATAAAGAACTATGAAAGTTGTGCCGTATGCCAGGCATAGCATCACCTATGCAGAAGGCATCATGGGAAAGTGGGAAGGTGGCCCTGAGATAAGAGAATCATACATACACTGCTCAAAAAATAAAGGGAAAGATTAAACAACACAATGTAACTCCAAGTCAATCATGCCAGTACACCAAGAGATGTGGAGGGAGCCGTAGGAGGGCAACAACCCAGGAGCAGGACCGCTACCTCCTCCTTTGTGCAAGCGGGAACAGGAGGAGTAGTGCCAGAGCCCTGTAAAGTGACCTCCAGCAGGCCACTAATATCCATCTGTCTGCTTAAACTGTCAGAAACCGACTCCATGAGGTTGGTATGAGGACCTGACGTCCACAAGTCAGTATTGAGCTTACAGCCCAACACTGTGCAGGATAATTGGCATTTTCCAGAGAACACCAAGATTTTGCAGATTCGATATTGGCATCCTGTGCTCTTCACGGATGAGAGCAGGTTCACACTGAGCACATGTGACAGATGTAAAAGCCTCTGGAGATGCTGTGGAGAACGTTCTGCTGCCTGTAACATCCTCCAGACCGGTTTGGCAGTGGGTCAGTAATGGTGTGGGGAGGCATTTCTTTGGAGGGCTGCCCAGCCCTCCATCCATGTGCGAGCCAGATGTACCATGACTGCCATTAGGTACTGGGATGAGATCCTCCGAACCATTGTGAGACCATATGCAGATGTAGTGGGCCCTGGGTTCTTTCTGATGCATGACAATGCTAGGCCTCATGTGGCTGAAGAGTGTCAGCATATCCTGCATGATGAAGGAATTGGTGCTATGGACTGGCCTGCCCGTTCCTGAGCCCTGAATCCAATCTTGCACATCTGGGACATCATATCACATTCCATCCACCAACGCCACATTGCACCACAGACTGTCCAGGATTTAACTGATGCTTTAATCCACGTCTGTGAGGAGATCCCTCAGGAGAACATTTGACGCATAGCATGAGTGCTATGAGAAGCCAATGTTTTTCCCGGCGGCAAGTGAAAGAAGTGATATGCACTGGGGAAAGCAAGGGTGGATGGGGCCAGCACAGAACGCTTTAGAAGAACGCACTGGCCAGGACATAATTCTTAAACACCCAGCAGGTAGGGGAGCGCACTGTACGTGTCGCTATATGCAGCGTATAAGCCGTGTGAATGCACCCTAAGGGTTTTATGCTTTCATGTCGTGCATAACACTGATTTGAGGTCAGGTGGATACTCTTCACCGCCCACTGGTGTTGTCCTTGAGGAAGGCCTATTACGGCCAAAACGTCAGACTGGATTGTGGGTATACCTACCTTGCATTTTTGCTTATTGCATTTAAATGGAGAGCTGACAATATCTTGTACTATGTGACTCAATAAGTTGTATTTACTACTACTACTAAAGGAGTGCCGTGGACTCTCTACATATTGGACTATAGCCTTTGGCTTTTCCACTGAGCACCCGCAAGAAACCTTCAGGTGTGCGGAACCACTTTGGGCCACATGTATGAAAACTGTCTTGGTCTAAAACTCACTTTATTTCCCATAGCAACCAATCAGAATGCCCGTCTCATATTTCCAGAGCACTATATGGAATGAATGGGGCGCTCTGATTGGTTACTATGGTCAACACAGTGAATTTTAAACCTAGACTGTTTTCATACATGTGGCCCTTTGTGTTACATAATGCATGAAATGATGTATAAAAAATGCTATACGCGCTCTTACGGTATGCATTCCCATAGAAAACAATGGCATCATGGATGCATTTTTGAGATGTATTTTGGTGCTTAAAATATGTGTATAATGTACGTTTTATGCATGAAAATACGCATTAACAAAATTGGAGAAGATTAATACTGTCTAATTTTTAGACATTGTAAAGTTAGACTATACAGTCTTACACTGTGCTACATTTATCATAGTGTTCATAAATCTGGCACAGGTTAGAACCATCTACTCTATTTTTACACCATTTTTTAATTGGCTTACTTATGCCACTAATTGCTCCAAATTTTTGGTGTACAACGTCTCAGTCTAAACTATGCCCCTCATAAAGTCATGCCCTTTTTACAGAGGTCACACCCTTTTTGTCAGACAAGGTGCAGGTGTCCAGCATGTACGCCATTATTTTTGCCACAAATTGTACCAGGACTGCCTTGATAAATGTGCCCCATTGTGTAAATCTAGTCTAGAGTCACAGTGAGCTGTAAAACCGGAGTAATGGGGGAACTTTTATACATTGGAAATTTAATTTTGCATATCTTGACCTCACATCAACATTCCTCATCATATATGTGTACTTTACATTAACATACTAACCGTCCAAAGCTGTCTTCATGCCTTTGAATTTATCGTTGATTTAGATCAAGAGTTTATCAGGTCAGAGATCATTTCAGTCCCCTACACATTGCAATTTGCAGTCAGTTAGGTCTAAACCAGCCTAATTGCCTGTCAAAATTACACCCAGCCTGAACACCTTTACTATACACAGTATCCACCAAGAGAATTATTGAGTTACCTAATGAGGTGTCCTAGTACTTGGAAATATGCAGAAAAGCAGGCTGTCTTTGCTGTGTAGAGGGAGTCAACGGTTCCCAAGGTGAAGAAAGAAAAATACTTTATTCCCTTAGTGTACTTCTGTACTAATTGGCTCCCATGTGCAAACAGCCTGCACTTTACGAAAGAACATTTAAATATTGAAACGTTGCGGAACATATGCTCTAGATATATAATCTGTCCCCAGAATTTAGGGCAGTGCATCAGTAATTTACAAGGTGGCACAAATAGTGGCATTATTTTCAAAAACTAAAAGTTTTTATAGGAAATAGGAAAACTTTTCCGAATAAACATTGTTCGGTATCTCATATGGTGGGAAAATATTTCTGCTCTATACAAGGTTTAGCACACTCCGGTATCATGAATTACAATTCTCAAAATGGAGATTTCCTCTAACAAGGGCTGATACTTAGGGTGGTCAGGATGGGAGGCAGCCCGATAAGTGGAATCAGGGCAGTTCCTAGGCTAAATTTCACTCAGGGCGAGGTGAAGAAATGTCCCCCCCCCCATAACATATGGCGTCACATTGCATCACCATAAACCAAAATATACAAAAAGTTATACCACAATCTGCTACATATAAAACTACCAAATAATAGTCATACAGTTACCAAAGATACACTGCTGCATGAAACCAGAATCCCAAGACCACAAAGACCACATATCACCAGCACACAGTGACCGAATAATAAAACCACACCATGACCACATATCACCACCATATAGTGACCGGATAATACAAACTGACCATTACTGAGTATAAACCATTATACTACAATCAATATTACCGGCATACAGTGACCATACAGTGGTGGATACTAGCTGTATACAGGCTCTGCAGACATATAAGCGATTACAGTAAAGTTATATTTAGTGACTCACAGGAGACATCTCTGAAGAGTTGTTCTCTTTCTCTTCTTCTTCTTCTCCATCTGTCCCGGACGTCATGATGACTACTCCCGACTCTTCACTATAAAATTTACAAAACAAACATCTTAGACTCCTCAATTTATCAGCACTTCTCTACCAATTTCTATCTCTATACAAATGCCCCATCTATAGCACCTCATATGGTAGCCATGTAATATGCCCCGTGTAGCCATGTAGTAGCCCCCTATAGCCAGGTAGTAGCCCCCTGTAGCCAATGATGCCCCCGTAGCCAGTGATGCCTCCGTAGGCAGTGATGCCCCCCTGTAGCCAGTGATGCCCCCTGTAGCCAGTGATGCCCCCTGCCAGTGAGGCCCCCTGTAGCCAGTGATGCCCCCCTGTAGCCAGTTATGCCCCCTGTAGCCAGTGATGCCCCCCTGTAGCCCGTGAGGCCCCTGTAGCCCGTGATGCTCCCTGTAGCCAGTTATGCCCCCTGTAGCCAGTTATGCCCCCCTGTAGCCAGTTATGCCCCCTGTAGCCAGTGATGCCCCCCTGTAGCCAGTGATGCCCCCCTGTAGCCAGTGATGCCCCCTGTAGCCAGTAGATGCCCCCTGTAGCCAGTGATGCCCCCCTTGGAGCCAGTAAATGTCCCCTTGTAGCCAGTGATGCCCCCCTGTAGCCAGTGATGCCCCCTGTAGCCAGTGATGCTCCCTGTAGCCAGTGATGCCCCCCTGTAGCCAGTGATGCTCCCTGTAGCCAGTGATGCCCTCCCTGTAGCCAGTGATGCCCCCCTGTAGTCAGTAGATGCCCCCTGTAGCCGTGAGCCCCGTAGCAGTGATGCCCCCATTGTAGCCAGTGATGCCCCCTGTAGCCAGTACATGCCCCCCTGTAGCCAGTGATGAACCCATTGTAGCCAGTGATTCCCCCTGTAGCCAGTGATACCCCCCTTGTAGCCAGTGATGCCCACTGTAGCCAGTGATGCCCACTGTAGCCAGTGATGCCCATTGTAGCCAGTGATGCCCCCATCTGTAGCCAGTGATGCCCCCATTGTAGCCAGTGATGCCCCCATTGTAGCCAGTGATGCTCCCATTGTAGCCAGTGGTCCCCCCTGTAGCTAATTATAAAATAACAAAAAATCACTCACCTGACCACGGTCCGCGCGCCCAGCTCCAGAAGCTGCTGAGCGGTGTAAGCAGCGTGACTCATCAGCTGCTACTGCACGCAGCTCCCAGGGATCTCCTCGGCGGCAGAGCTGCCAGCCGTGGAGATCGAGCGTTGCAGGGGGCCGGTGAAAGCTGTGCGCCCCCTGTGACGCTGTGTATGTATCGGCGCTCAGTGAGCGCTGATACATAGAGGGGAGGAGGCAGGAGGTAACGATCCGTCCCGTCTCCTCTCTGCAGGAGCAGCTGCTGGCTCTGTGCGACTGTTATAAAACAGTCGCGCAGAGTCAGGGGCGATCCCTGGGCGGGCGAGGCAGGCGGCGCCCCCCTCGGGTGACCAGAGCCTCGGCGCCCTGGGCGATCGCACGCCCCGCCCGCCCCTAGGAACGGCCCTGAGTGGAATTCATTGGAAGGAGAGGGTGCAGCGCTCACTGAGAAGTAAATCTATATGGTGAGATAGAACAGTCTCTCTCCATACACAACACATAGCTTTCAGCATAGCTCTGTAACACACTTCTAAACTAGGTGGGCTCCACATCTGTAAACAGCCATCAATATAGGATGGTAACTTCACAGTATAGTGCCATTCTAGTAATTGGTCTCAGTCCATATTTGATCCTCCCAACCTCTTCTGGGTCCGGACCAGACAGGAGAGGTCGGATACAAGGGTAATGATTACTGTAAGGGGAAACTACAGCTGGGTTTGTTCTCGCCCATCTCTTCCTACCAGTAAGTGAGCAGATACAGTGGGGAAAATAAGTATTTGATACACTGGTGATTTTGCAAGTTTTTCTGCCTACAAAGAATGGAGAGGTCTGTAATTTTTATTGTAGGTACACTTCAACTGTGAGAGACAGAATCTAAATAAAATATCCAGAAAATCACATTGCATGATTTTTAAATAATTTGCATTTGCATTTTATTGCATGAAATAAGTATTTGATCACCTACTGACCAGCAAGAATTCTGTCTCTCACAGACCTGTTTTTCTTTAAGAAGCCCTCCTACCCTGCACAAATTACCTGTATTAATTGCACCTGTTTGAACCCATTATCTGTATAAAAGACCACCTCTTCAATATCAATCACACTCCAACCCCTCCACAGCCAAGACCAAAGAGCTGTCTAAGGACAACAGGGACTAAATTGTAGACCTGCACAAGGCTGGGCTATGCTACAGGACAATAGGCAAGTAGTTTGGTGAGAAGGCACAATTATTAGTAAAAGGAAAAACAAAATGACTGTCAATCCTCCCCGGACTGGAGCTCCATGCAAGATCTCGCCTCGTGAGGTAAGGATGATTCTGAGAAAGGTCAGGAATCAGCCTAGAACTACATGTAAGGAGTAGTTCAATTACCTGAAAAAAGCTGGGACCACAGTCTCAAAGATCACCATTAGCAACACACTACGCCGTCATGGATTAAAATCCTGTAGGGTGTGGAAGTTCCCCCTGCACATGGCAGCATATGTCCAGGCCAGTTTAAAGTTCACCAATGACCATCTGAATGATTCAGAGGATGCATGAAAGAAGGTCAAGTGGTCAGATAAGATCAAAATAGAACTTTTTGGTGTCAACTCCACTCGCTGTGGTTAGAGGAAGAAGGATGAGTATAACCTCAAGTTGTCCCAACTGTGAAGCATGGGGGTGGAAACATCACACTTTGGAGGTGCTTTTCTGCAAAGGGGACGGGACGACATCATATTGAAAGGAGAATGGATGGGGCCATATATTGTAAAATTTTGCCCAACAACCTCCTTCCCTCAGTAATATTATTGAAGATGTGTTATCTTGAGGGGCAAGGAAGGAGGTATCTGCCATGGTTGACTTGCTTTGGGGAGTACTGTTGCTCTTTGCATTGTTTGCCTCTTGTTTATGGTGGTTGGGAGGCAGCAACACCAGCAGAGTGGGAGTAACAGTGCTAGGGTAGAAGAACTCCCACAAGGTTATACCCTCCCATCTTATCCTCATCGCCTTGTCTTGCCAGCCTCCTCGTACAAATGAACGGGATTAGGAATCCAGTGCATTTTAGAGCTCTCTGTGTCCCCTGTACATTCTGGGGCCCTAAGAATATACAATTCCTATATTTTGGTTAAAATAAAGACAAGGGGCGACATGTATTATCGGGAGTTGCGCCTGTTTTCTGGTGAAAACGGCGCCTCACCGATCCCAATCCCCTGTTGGAAGCAGTGATGCGATGATAGACGCAACCTTCGCCACTTTCGGATGCGCCTAACATGAAGGGTCGTGTAATGGGCGTGGTGTGGGCGTTCTGGGGCGGGACGCGGCACATTCGAAAACTCTGAGGCATGCATGATCGCGGCTCGGCAAAGTGCGGCGCATTGCAGCGCTCGCCAGCTCCGACAGGCAGACCTAGTTGAAGTTGGTCTAAATGAGCCGGAGGAGGCGAAGTGGAGCGAGAACGTAACATGAGAGGAAACATATAGAAGATCGCAAAAGAAATCCATCTTAGCTCTCAGCTCCGTGAGGCATGGAGTATGATTCCAAAAATCGTTTTTATTACATGTAAAACATTATCAGAAAAAGAGCTCAAACCTTCTAAAAAAAACCAACATAAATAAAATCACTTTCCAAAAATCAAGTACGGCGCTACATCAGGAATTAGGATCTTGAAAATTGCCGGGAAATACAGTAATTCAAATTCTGTTCTCATTGGTCGGCAGAAACCAGTCAACCAGAATAGGAGCGAGAGTGACCCATTAAAACCTATGGAGAAGTATTGACCAATCAAATGCAAATGTGGGACAGTTCAAAATACAGTAAAAATGCAGAAAAGAGCTTATTGGTTTAGCTAGCGGGGGCTTGGCTACCCCGGCCAATCAGAATAGGAGCGACAGTGACCCATTACAACCTATGGAGAAGTATTGATCAATCAAATGCAAAGGCGGGACAGTTCAAAATACAGTAAAAAATGCAGAAAAGAGCTGATTGGTTGAGCTAGCGGGGGCTTGGCTATCCCGGCCAATCAGAGCGCGAGCTACTTTCTCCCATTGTAGTCTATGGACAGATCGGGGCACTGAAATCTCAGCGCCGTGAGGCATGGAGTATTAGTAAATAAATAGTTTTTATTAAGTGTAAAACATTCTCTGTAAAAGAGCTAAAACCTTCTATAAACATACATAAATAAAATCACTAACAACGCGTTTGTCGCCGAGACCGGCGCAACATCAGAAATTGGGATATTCGAAATTTCCGGGAAATACAGTAGTTTAAATTCTGTAAGTGCTTCTCATTGGTCGGCATAAACCAGTCAATCAGAATAGGAGCGACAGTGAACCAGTATAAGCTATGGAGAAGTATTGACCAATCACATGAAAAGGCGGGACTGTTCAAAATAGAGTAGAAAAGCTAGAAAAGAGCTGAGTGGTTGAGCTAGCGGGGGCTTGGCTATCCCGGCTAATCAGAATGCAAGCTACTTTGTCCCATTGTAGTCAATGGAGAGATCGGGGCACTGAAATCTCGGCTCTCAGCTCCATGCGGCATGGAGTATGATTAAAAAAATCGTTTTTATTAGGTATAAAATATTCTCTGAAAAAGAGCTGAAACCTTCTATAAACATAAATCAATCAAATCCCTAACAACGCGTTTGTCGCCGAGACCGGCGCTACATCAGGAATTGCGATATAGAGAATTGCCGGGAAATACAGTAATTCAAATTCTGGAAGCTCTTCTCATTGGTCGGCATAAACCAGCCAATCAGAATAGGAGCAACAGTGAACCATTATAAGCTATGGAGTAGTATTGACCAATCAAATGCAAAGGTGGGACAGTTCAAAATACAGAAAAAAAGGCAGAAAAGAGCTGATTGGTTGAGCCCAAGCGGCAGATATGAATCCACCAATCATATGTAGTGCGTCTATTTTGATTGGAGCAAGAAGGGTGCGATAGAAGGGCGCCCTAAAAGTTATTACTGTCTATGGGAAATATTCTCGTACTGTGATTGGTTGGTGGGAAGAGGGGCTCGTCCTGCTTAGCCAATCAGCGGCTGAGCTACCTTCTCATAGAGTTCTATGGGGAAAAGAAATGCAGAGCGAGCTCTGTTTGTGATTGGCTAAGTTAAAAGAGGCGCAGTTATTTGGGCCAATGGGAGAGGGAGCGACGCTCTTATGGGTTTTCTAATGCAATCTATAATAAAACTGTACATGGCCGAAATCAAATGATAAGACTCACGAAGTTGTGCCGATGTGTATATTAAATTAACAATAATATGGGTGAAACGAAAATAAACTAATAAAAATGAATTCAATGAATTTATTTTTATTTCTTTATTTTCATTACACCCATATTATTGTTCATTTGCTAACGAAAATAAAGAAATAAAAATTAACTCATTGAATTCATTTTTATTAGTTTCTTTTTGTTACCCCCCATATTATTGTTCATTTTATATACACATCGGCACAACTTCGTGAGTCTTATCATTTGATTTCGGCCATGTACAGTTTTATTACAGATTGCATTAGAAAACCCATAAAAGCATTGCTCGTTCTCCCATTGGCCCAAATAATCGCACCTCTGTTAACTTAGCCAATCACAAACAGAGCTCGCTCTGCATTTCTTTTCCCCATAGAACTCTATGAGATAAGTAGCTCACCCGCTGATTGGCTAAGCTGGACGAGCCCCTCTTCCCCCCAACCAATCACAGTACTAGAATATTTCCCATAGACAGTAATAACTTTTATGGCGCCCTTCTATCGCGCCCTTCTTGCTCCACTCAAAATAGATGCACTACATATGATTGGTGGATTCATATCTGCCGCTTGGGCTCAAAATAATATTTTACACCTAATAAAAATCAGCTCTTTTCTGCCTTTTTTACTGTATTTTGAACTGTCCCTCCTTTTCATTTGATTGGTCAATACTTCTCCATAGGTTATAATGGTTCACTGTCGCTCCTATTCTGATTGGCTGGTTTATGCCGACCAATGAGAAGAGCTTCCAGAATTTAAATTACTGTATTTCCCGGCAATTCTCTATATCGCAATTCCTGATGTAGCGCCAGTGACGGCGACAAATGCATTGTTAGGGATTTGATTGATTTATGTTTATAGAAGGTTTCAGCTCTTTTTCAGATAATATTTTACACCTAATAAAAACATTTTTTTTAATCATACTCCATGCCGCACGGCGCAGATAGCCGAGATTTCAGTGCCCCGATCTGGCCATAGACTACAATGGGACAAAGTAGCTCGCGCTCTGATTGGCCGGGATAGCCAAGCCCCCGCTAGTTCAACCAATCAGCTCTTTTCTGCATTTTTACTGTATTTTGAATTGTCCCGCCTTTGCATTTCATTGGTCAATACTTCTCCATAGGTTATAATGGGTCACTGTCGCTCCTATTCTGATTGGCCGGGATAGCCAAGCCCCCGCTAGTTCAACCACTCAGCTCTTTTCTGAATTTTTATTGTATTTTGAACTGTCCCGCCTTTGAATTTGATTGGTCAATACTTCTCCATAGGTTATAATCGGTCACTGTCGCTTCTACTCTGATTGGCTTGTTTATGCCGACCAATGAGAAGAGCTAACAGAATTTGAATTACTGTATTTCCCAGCAATTTTCAATATCCAAATTTCTGATTTTGCGCCGTTCTTGATTTTTGGAAAGTGATTTTATTTATGTATTTTTTTACAAGGTTTGAGCTCTTTTTCGGATAATGTTTTACGCTTAATAAAAACGTTTTTTTGATTCATACTCCATGCCTCACGGAGCTGAGAGCTGAGATTTATTTCTTGAGCGATCTTATATATTTTCCCTTTGATTTTAAATGATCCACTTTTTCACTATGTTTCTCCGCTTTTAGACAGCTTTGATTTTTCACTTTATTCATTCATTCATTTGAAAGACAACTCTTTTTTGCTATTCACTAACATGCTTAATGATTTCTTGCTGTTTTCCAGCCTGTCTCGAATCGGAATACATGTTAGGCGCAGTCCCGCACTGCGCCCCACACACTGGCGAGGCGCGGTGGACTTTTCACCGCATGTATGAGCGCACCTCCTTGGGTGGCAAATCTTAGGCGCAGTCCCGCACTGTGCCTAAGTCCCACACTGCGCATCACACACTGGCGAGACGCGGTGGACTTTACACCGCATGTATGACCGCACCTCCGGTGCCGACATACATGAGGCGCAGCTTTCACGTTCGAGCGCTCGAAAACTTGCGCTCCGACGTGGCGAGCTTCCTACATGTCGCCCTTAGCATCTCCCATCTCTGCACAAACTTCCTGTTGCACTCACAGTCAGCATCTGCATCAAAGCACTGTACATGAATGTATAGCGTGTTGTGGGCGGGAGCAGGCAGGGGGTGATAATAAAGCTGTCTCATCCAAACTCACTCCACTGCGCCCTGTACTCAGCAGTGTAGCGTAGAGCACACCTCCTTACACAAGACTTGCACAACTTAGCAGGAGGTGTAGGTCTGAACAACCCAGAAACATCCCAAGACCACTTGTGAATGCCCCTAGTCACTCGGGAATGCCACCTAAATCACCTAGGAACACTCTGAAACTGCCAAGGGATGCCTTTGAAATGCCTGGAAATACCTATTGTTGGGTTCTCACAATCCCTGTCGCATTGTGGTCTGGTTCGCTGGGCCAATGTTGTACAGGCCTGCACTACACTAATGTGGGTGTTTGGCTCAGCTGCTCTTGCTTCACCAACCTGTGGCCGGCCTTTCCTGCTGCATTCAGCATTGACATTGACTTTCTGTACAGTGGTTCCTGCTTCACTCACTGCCCACATTAAAGCACTGTAACGTGAGCGTGGATATTCTATGTATAGACTGGAGTCCTTGTCCTGGGAACAGAACTCTGGATGCATTTTCTATTCCAGTCACTGTCCCGGGACGGGCTATTTAGTAGTATATAGTTATGAAGAGGACACTGTGGCCCGCACTCAACAGCCGGTGAATGTCAGTAGAAGGAGAACAATGCCCCGCCACCCACTCACCAGTGTAGCAAAGAGCAGCTCTTGCTACACTCACAGTCAGCACCCACATCAAAGCACTTTACATGTATTTACAGCGGTACCAGAACGGAGCTGTCTCATCCACTCTCACTCCACTGCATATTGTACTCTCAACTCAACAGTGTAGCAGGTGGATGTTTATATATAGATTATAGTCGTCCTGAGACTAGAACTCTACACTTAGGTGAATGTATTCTCTATTACAGTCACTGTCCAGGGACAGACAATCAACTAGTAATATTAAAAAAATAACTATTTTTAAATCTTTTTACTCTATGTTAAGTATACACATTTCCTTCCCATACATAGTGGACAAAGGATCTTAAAATCTCTGTCACTAGGGAACAGAGAAACAGAAGACTAATTGGATATGGTTTGGTAAGTTAAATTGGTCCATTTCCTGCACATTATTGCTTTTAAAATAAGGTCTATTTAATTATAAGGTAAATTGTGCAGGTCCTGTGGGATTATTACTTCGCAGCAGGTCAGACAGGTAAAGCTAGGCAGATTTTTGTGCTTGACCCTTGACATTTGCCTCTGTTCTGCTCTAAAGGCCAGGGTAGATGTTTATGCATTTAGTGCTACGAATTCACCCAAGGTCTTCATGACAACACATGGCAGAAATAAGAAGGGGCATATATTTGCAGTCTCTTAGTAGTGCTACCTTAAGCTTTGGGCCCATAATGTCTAGCAATCATATCTCTGCATAGAAGTAGGTTGTAGATATGGTCTTCAGAATGGTTTATGCAGTCAACTGAAACTTATGATATGGTATTGGGGCACTTGTGTTGTGTTACTCACTGCACTCCTGTGGACATACACATAATCACATGTGTAGAATGGGTATATCAATTAAGCAAGTCATCCATAAAACATAGTGAAAAAGTCTGTGCTAATCCTAAACCTTGCTGGTAATATTCAGTATAAAGGATTTCAATTAAAGATGAAGTAGATGGAACATCCAGGATCTTTTCGGCAATAGGCTGAAAACTTTAATATTAAAAGAATAACATCACTGAAAACTTCAAATATAGAGGATGATAATGAAACAGAATAGAAAAAGCTAAGACACAGCTGAACCCAAACCTGAACTGAAAAGTCTGCTGGTTCAACTTTTTCTAAAGTGTATGTCTTCATTTTCAAGCAGATAGTTATAGATAAAATGAGAAATAGCTGACATTTTGCCATGTGAATATAATCGCGTCTTAATGGGCAGACTGCATACGTTCATGCATTGAAGCGGGAGAAAATGAAGGCACTCTTACTAGAAGGGAATATATCATTATATTAAAGGGTTTTCCTATCATAGGTATTTATGGCATTGCAAAAAAAACAAACTAGGTCAGCACATCTAAACAACGTGCAATGACTGTATACTTGCTATGATAAAAATACTAAAGCAAAATATAAAGAAATGCATCCGAACTCTACAAGTGCTAAGGTATACCCGGACACTGATTAGCAGTTGCCTCATCAAAACACTGAAAGCCACCATGGCCAGTCCTACCTATCCCTAGAATTGGAGGAACAGTTACTTTAATAACTTGCCTTCTGTAGTTGAAGGCAAATGATACTCATCTGTCCTGAGAGGCTTTGGATATCGCCATCTGAGGAGTACCTATGGTCAGGCAATGGCACCCAAGATGAAAGGGAAGCCTCTCAGGACAGATGAGTATCATTTGTATGCCATAAGTACACTTGTTATATCATTAATTGTTATATGTAAGTGTTTAGGTCTACAGCCTATATGCAAATTCCCCTGATGAACCCTACTTTTTAGGGGGAAACGCGTCAGGAATGCTAGAGACTTTTTGTTAATCTTGGCATTTTCTGGCATTTATAGAGGGTTCTAGATCGGTTTGTTAAAGTGGAGCCGCTCTCTTCAGGGCGACGACTCTACTGACAGACAAGGTCTAGTGGGGGTTTATATAAATATTCCCCTTTCAAATATCCCCTATGAGACATATTTTTAGTTTGGACACCTTGTAGTATACATTTATAGGGGATAAGTATATATATTTTAAATTTAACCATAACCCTAACCCTAAGTTAGTATTGTTTAAGGTATTTTAAAGGGATAAATTACTGGTGTGACGACAAAACACTTCCATTGCAGCCTAACTCCCTGTCCAATATTACTTCTAGTTTCCATAACATTGAGCTGATGGTAAAGTAAACAGAAGTGACGTCAGACAGGACATCAGACTGGAAGTTAGACCACGACACCAAGGGCCACATGTATGAAAACTGCCTAGGTCTAAAATTCACTATAATGCCCATGGCAACCAATCAGAGCGCCCCTTTAATTTCTCCAGAGCACTACATGAAATCAAAGGGGCATTCTGATTGGTTGCTATTAGCAACAAAGTGAAATTTAGTCCTAGACAGTTTTCATTCGTGTGGCCCCAAGAATCAATTCAGTCCGACTCAAACTGAAGGCATTGTATTCATACTATTTACAACATAGGCCAGCAGCACTTTCTATGGATACCCAACAGGGGCTGTCCTCACGTTCTTTGACTGCTGCTAAAGCCCAGCCTTCTAACACTTCCCGAAACTCCTCAGTAATGGGTATTACAGCCTGCCTTTCTGTAGTCCTGCAAAATAAAGATGTACATACAGATGTAGCAGAACTAAAAAAAAACAGATATTGCACTGTGATATTACGGCACAGAGTGTTATCTCTACTTTCTCAATGCTTTTCAATGGCCTTTGTTTACAGATGAGAGCAGATAATACAAAAAGCCATGATATCATGGTTAAGCTGTACTCTACTACATCTGTATATACAATGCAATAGAACAGAATACAGATATACATGACAAGAACAAAATACATTCCTCCACGATATTTTAGATCGCAAAGTATCCATTTCAAGTGAAATTTCAACTATTTATGAAGAACACTGAGGCAGATTTATCAATACTGTTTAACTCTAAGACAGTTTTAAGTTAGACTAGGCCGTCTTACAATGTGCCACACTCAGGACTGGGACACGGTATTCTGGTGCCATGGGCAAATAAGGCATATAGCGCCCGCCATGGAAAATTTTATTGTATTGTTCATAAATCTGGTGCATGTTAGAACTGTCTGGTCTAACCTTACACCATTTTAAGTTGATTTTACTTTATTTCACTCACTCTGCCAAAATGTTGGCACATTTTTTGTCGCACTGTGTTGCACGCTAACACATACCCTTATTTGGGGGACAAACCCTCATTTACTGATGTCATACCCCTTATGTCAAGCAAGGTGAAAAAGTGTCTAGAAAAATCTGGCACATCTGCCTTGATAAATGTGCCCCACTGGACCAGATATATTAAAACTGTCTCAGACTAGATAGTTGTATGTCTCATTAGGTTAGTTTATCACTCGTTAGTATGTATGAAAAAATTGCAGCGTAAGTGCCATAGTCACAGATCCACACCAGTTTGAAAATGGCATGGATTAGGACACTATGGACCACATGTATGAAAACTGTCTAGGTCTAAGACTTTCTTTGCTGCCCATAGCAACGAATTAGAGCTCCCCTATCATTTCAAATAGTGCTCTGAAAAATATAAGGGGAGCTCTGATTGGTTGCTGTGGGCAACTAAGAAAGTCTGAGACCCAGACAGTTTTCATATATGTCCCTCTATATCTGTGTCTAATTGATGCAGTCAAAAGTGTCTAGGATGTGAGACAGAGCAACTGTTTTTAGTGCATAACTTTTATACATATATCGGATGTGGCCAACAATATTATTTTGGTTGGACAGCATGCCCAAAAACTGGCGCAGCACATTACATACATTGTTTCATTTTTTGCTCTAGCTGAATTAGGTTTTTTTTGGGGGGATGAGTTAAATATTTTAATGACAGCCTTTTCTTGTTGACAGAGCTGTATGATAGCTTGTATTTTTACAGGATGAGCTGTAGTTTTCATTGGAGTACATATGACAACATCAATGTGCTGGTAAATAAAATGTAAAATGTTTAAGTTTTGTATTTCAGTCATTACAGACATGGAAATAGTAACATATGTGTATATTTTGTAGTGTTTTACTTGTATTATTTCTTTTAGTCATTTATATAGTGTCATTCTAAATCCATAGCTCTGTACAGAGATTACCATTAATCACATTGGCCCCTGTCCCTATTGGGGTTCACAGCCTAAGGTCCAGATTTACCTCTCATTATATTTTCAGTATATTTTTGGAGTGTGGGGGAACACGTGCAAACACTGGAAGAACATACAAACTCCCTGCAGATGTCTTCTTTTGTGGGATTTGAACACTGAGCTGCCGTGCTACTATTTTTTTTACATAACAAAGCAACAGCAAAAGGGAAAAAGAAAATTTTAGGGGATTTCTGTTTCAAATTTTTTTTAGTGATTTCATACTTTATTAAACATTTTTCACTTTATTTTGTAGTACCAGTGTGGGATTGACTATGCCATCGCTTGATCGTTAACATAATACACTACAATACTACTTATGTAGTCTAGTGTATTATGCCTGTCAGTTGAACACTGACAGGCAATCTATTATTATTCTACTAGGTCCAATTAGGTGTAGTAAGGGTGTATTAACATGTCAGACTTTTCCAATTGGAAAAATCCAACTACAGTGCAGACCGCTCATTGAAATGAATAGCCATTGGACTACACTAGGATTTTAACCAGGAATCCAATGTGGACTCTGCATTGAATTCCTCATTAAAACCAGTCATGTGGACATACCCCAAGAAGGCATACCTGGGGACCATCATCAGGCCACATGACAACCCATTAGCACCCCTTGATTATGTTGAATTGGGGAGGGAGCTAATAGACTGACAGAGGGAACCCCTTCCCTCTGTGTAACTGCTTTGATATCACAGATCCTATTGACCATGGCATCTAAGAGATTAGACTGCTGGGATTAAAGTGATCTCCAACAATGACACTTGTGACAGAAGCCTAGCTTCATGTATCAACCATGCTCCTGCTACTGATCCTATGGATACAGTAGCAGAACCAAGGGTATTGTTATGAAGTGTATTTCTGTGTTGAGCCCCCAGATGCCAAATAGTGGCAAAGGGTTAAACATCAAAGGGAGTGACAAAGAACAAATACACTGAACTTAATACCTTACATGGATAAGATGTACATTAGTTTAGGGTTAGGGTTTCTTTAAGGACCATTGCTACCTTTATTCTCTTATTTGTAGAATTATTTCTCATAAACCATTTTTACTAATGAACCCATTGTCTAAGCATAAGTTAATAATGAAGGTGTCATCTTTTGTGATATCCTGCTATGAAATTGCCCTTTAACTATGGCCCTGGCATCATTGATTATATAAATATTTTTTAACTAACTTTCTGCTTTTAAAGGTCACCATATATTTACAGCCATATAATCAGCCATTCATTTTTCTGTACTGCAAATCACTTGATTTTGAAGGTTAAGTGAGTAATAATTTTATTCATTTTTTCAGAATCCATGCACATTTATTCTGTATTATTTGATCCTCACTAAATTTTCATTGTTGCGCTCGCACTCAAGCAGCATGTAACCATGAGTAATATTTCTAATGCAGTATATTACTCAAATCTCAAGTGCTCCTTAAGGGCCTTTGTTACATTTCTTCCATTTATTTGGCTAAGAAACTGTTCTACCTTCCTTATTTTCTGCAAAGTAAACTTTAGCAGAATTCAGAGAAAATGAAAAATTATTTTTAGATTGCATGTTAATGTGATTAGTATCAATTTACTTTATTTGACTTACAACAGTAAGCAGTGTTCATATAGATCTGTGGCACCATAAGTGTCGCAAGAACAAGTTTCCTGATAAATATTTTAGTTACAGTCTCCTTAAGGGGTATGTTCACAATGCTGATTTGGATGCTGATTTTGGCACGAATTCAGTGCCTCACATTGTTTTTAATGGAAAATCTGCTTCAATGTGCACACAAAATTGATGTTCTTCATCACAGATTTATTTTCAGTGCTGGGAAAGAACTGACATGTCAATTCTTGAGACAGACTCAACACTGAATCCTCACATAGTATATAAGGAGGCTGAAAATCTGCCTCTGAAATCAGTGCCAAATCCATGTGTAAGAGAGATTGTTTTTGCCTTTGGCGAGTCTTTCTTAAAGGGGTTTTGCCACGATGTAATGTTGACGTGGGATCCTCCAAAATGGGTATTTAATCACTTTTCTAAATATATGTGATTAAAAAAGTGAAGCCTGTGAGATCTACAGCCTGCCTAAGAAGCCCCTTAGTTTCCTGACAGTTTACATTAGACACAACCAGTACACTGACAGGAGCTGATCTGGCCGCGCTTGCGTTATCTGCACTTCTTATCTGATGACAGGGAACATGAAGGAGCTTGCAAGGGACTGGGGAGAAAAAGCAGTGAATGAGCCTGTGTCTATTGTAAATAGAATCCACGGGTTGTAATGTAAACATTGCAGACTCTCCCTGCTTCCTCTCTCTCTGCTCACTCCCCCTCCCCTCCCTCATGACTCAGCATGCTGAGTTAATCTCTCCTGAGCAGATAAGAGGTAAGGAACTCACTTCTTTAAAGGGAATATGTCGCCAATTTTTTTTTTTTTTTACTTATTAAATCAAGACCCTGATCCATATGCTTTTCCTCTCAGTAGTTCTAATTTCCTGATTGTAGATTTCTCTATTTGGCCGTCTATATATGATTGTGGGGAAGACATTTTTGCTTGCACTGCTTTAACAGCAGTCGGAGAGATACTTTACAGAAGCTTCATGCACATTAGGATTCTTAAGACAGTTTCTGTCCCATAGACGTCTGTAGGAAAGTTTTCACTGTGAAGGGAGGGGGGAGGTGGAGCTGTGACATCTCCTCTTGTGACTGTTGGATTCTGTGTTATCTGTACACAATGGTGTCTCCTTTCAGTGTGACCCGGCTTTTACTGATAATGAGCAGACTGCTGAAAAGCTCTCTAAACTGAACAGGAAGTGTCAGACGATTATTAGGCTTAGTGGGCAAATTGAAAACTACAGGACTTAAGAATTATTAAAAAAATATTGAAAGTGATCTGGAAAATTAAAAAAAACATCACGAAAAATTCCTACAAAATGTGTTTAACATAAAAATGTGAGTTAAACAATAAGTCATTTTTTGATGACACATTCCCTTTAAGTTGTATTGCTGTAGGAGGAAGCTTATGATCGGTAATTACCTGGTCTCCTTCAAGTGATGGAAGTTTGCCTCAAGTCAGAACAACAGAAATTTAAGTTGTGTTACAGTAGTCTACAAAACCTCAGAGGAGACTGGTGATCAGCGATCATAGGTTTCCTCCTACAGCGGATACAACATGAGAAAGGACCAATAGGGGCTGAAACGACATCTTCCATTCTAAATGACTGCAATGTCTTTATGACATCTTTGTCTGAAACTTGGAGAGCTGAAATATTGCCCTGCTGATCATATTGAGAAGTGCCATAGACTTCCTATACTACATACAAGATCTACAATTCTCCCACTGAGCACGCTAGAGCATAATTACCGTTACAACCACTATAGTGAACAACTTCTGGACCCTTTTCATCTTCTCTGTATGGGAACCATCTATGATACCTTGAATTTAATTTTCAGTAAAAATGGACAATATTTTTCCTGTCTTGATATTCAACTTATTTTCTCTATGTTTCTATGTTAATTAAACCATTCCCTTAGCAGGTATAGCAAGCATATTCTAATAACCCGCAAAATAATACACTTGACTGTTAAAAATTGTTACTTGCATGCAATAATTTGTCATCACTAGTTTTACCATTGAACACATGTCAGCTTTGAAAAGCTCCAACATAAATATATTTAAGGGCAATCACCACTGATTGTACTGTCGCACACATGAAGTTAATTGCATAAAATTGCAAACCGCTTTTCTAAAACCATGGGGATTATAATTGGAGCAGATTCATAGAAAATGTGTTCTATTTTAAATGTTAACCGGGCATCTGTGAATTTCTGTACAACAAGGGGAAGGGGAGAAAACATTCAATTTTTATAACATTGCTGTTGTTCTTATATGTATTTTTCACTTCAGGTCCAGGAAGATTGTTCTGCCAGTTTTAATCCCCCAGTCTCTTCATCATGTGTCTATGTGTCTCCATATGCGTGTCAGAGACGAACTCCGCTGCAAGACATCAACAAAATATTCACGGTAATAATTATTGGCTACATAGTCATCAAAACTGCTTGCTAAAATAATGATATAGTAGGCAGTAGAGTGGAAAAAAGTGAACTCAGAGGTCAGGTTTGTACCTGTGAAATAGAATTTCATTGTGATTTTTTTTCAGCCTCGTCTCAGCTGTGACTGGTACCGGCAGTGACAGAAATATTCATTTAATTACATAGGGCTTATCTGGGCAGGATTTTGCAAACACGTGGGAATCAATAGCGAGAATGATTTCTCCATTCTTCCACTACAGGCTATTTTTCATGTTCACTGCAACATGTATTTTCCAAGGATTATTCTACAATAGTATAAATTTGGAAGTTGCATTGATAGTCGTTTGGCCTGGATCTTAATATACTCATTCCAATATGCCAACTTTTCAAATGCCGTTTAAATTCAAGTCATACAGAGATAATGACCTCTCTACCTAATTCTTCCCAATGGCTGTTCGACGTTTTGATATGCTTGAAATCCATAGGTGATGTTCCACTTTAGCAACATCAAATGTTCATTTTCTAACATATACTTATTACAGCAATCTGGCTCATTTTACTGGTATTGAGTGCTTGGGAAGGCTTGGGTTCAGCTGTTGATAATCTGAAAGATTGCTACTTTGAGGCGTCCCAGGGTTTAGGCTTCGGAAAGACTGTAGCTAAGTAGTTTATACTTGCTATGCAAAGCTGGGACATGTTCTGTGTTGTGGGATATTGAGGTCATAGCACACATGACTTGCTTTGCAAATAAAAACAGATTTACAGGGACAAGACCAATTTTCTTATTCTCCAGTAAATGCACCCAAAGCCATTTATATTATTATCCAGTTGTGCATTAAATGCTTTATGTTGGCATATGACAGACCTGCTGAGTAGGAGTTCAAGGCAACCGCACACTATCATCTTGTGGCTATAACACATCATCAAAGAACTTGATTCTGCTATCTTCTAAGCAATTTAACATTTATATATGATGTAAAATTTAATTACAGACATAAAAGGACAATTTATTCCAGCATTAGCAAGAGCTTTCAGACATTTCCTTCTTTCAATAAACTCGTTTTCATTTAATTCTAGTGTATTGTGCATATCATGTTACATTATAATGAGTCGTATTGATTTCCAACAGTGAGATTCATTACTGTAATACACCTTTTTTAGTAAAATCAGACCAAATGTTTAAAAGAAGCCGTGTAGAAACTGGATGACCAGAAATTTAGAAGACTGATGTTGCCAAATTTGCCAAATTATTACCCAAATTGCTTTTACTGTATAAATAATCCTAAAAAAACTTTTGATTTAATATGGGGTTTGTTTATTTTAGACATCTGGGGTTGCAATTATTATAAGAGTTTTGTCTTAGGTCAGAATTTATTTAGGGGTTTGTTCTAAGATCTGAATTAGTTAAGCAGTCTGTTCTTAGATATAAATTAATTAAAAGGTCTAGTATTGGGCCTCAGTTAATTCTTGGGTTTTTTATTTTAGCCTAATTTAGAGATAAGAATTTATTAATTTCAATACACTGGTTAAAAGTACTTAAAAAAAGGTCTCCCAAGAATTTTTTGCAAGTGGTTCCCCAATGATAAGAAGGTTGTGAAACCTTGCTATTAAATGTAACGAAATTAATTACATCTTGCATTTAACAAATTCTTTGGAAATGTCATGCTCATGTACAATAATAGGCCAACCTTTGGCTTCTAATGGACCCTACTATGTCTTCATTTTTTCTGAAAGCTTATAGAAGATTTTTTGGTGTACTACAGAATAATTCAGTAACCCACTCTGTAGCATACTGCTGTGTGCATAAGGCCTTACTCCTATTCAAGAGAGTTATACCACTAGAAGGTGAAATTAAATATCCCTCCTGCAAATGCAGGGAATATAAGAATATTATCCCTAGGAACCTAACAACATGTTTCCTGATTCCAGAGAGAGATTTTCTTTGATACACAAAGCACATTAAAGGGGTTTTCTGTTATAGACATGGGGGGTGCAAAGAAGTCCTAGATTGTAACTGAAAGGGATTCTGGGTCTTGAAGGAAATAGCTGCAGGAGAACTACTGGCATTCCCACAACCAGGAAGCATCACTGATCTTATGATAGATGAAAAAGGGGGCAAAATTGAAGAAAAGAAGCACATGAAGGTAATGGGATATCTTTACTTTTTATTATAAATGCTGTTTAAATTCTATGTTCTATGAAATCATTAAATTCCCGGATAACCCCTTTAAGTGCATTAGCTCTCTCAAGGCTCTATTCACTTTGGTTACATACAGTACATGATGGAACTATAACATAAGTAGACCAAATTTTACTTGATCCATATCTAAAACATTGAAAGAGACTTGGACACAAAGACAGACAGTAAACTTGGTAACCTTGGTAACCAGTGACAGGCAACAACTGTCAAGTCAAATAAAATCATAGGTCAAAAGATGCATAGAAAAATATAGTTTTTCCTTTATTTAATGATCTTTTCTACCAAAGCCTAAAACCATGGCAATGGGGCATCAACTATGTCTACAGGAAAAAATTATTGACATTAACATAAATTGGTTTCCTTACTATAAGAGCAATAAGACTATGAGACTATGGAATTCACTGCCTCATTGTGTTGTGATGGTTGAACTGGTAAAAGAAGGATACCCCTCTTGTAAAATATATAATTTTTCAGGTTATGTTTCCCAGATTTATGGAAAAAGTCACTCTGATTGCCCTATTGTGATATTGCATATTTGGTATTACATTTATTAGTAGTGTTGAGCGATTATTATCGACAAAGTTGAAATCGGCAAGGTTTTTATGGTGATCGAAATTTTTAGGTCATGCGATAATTAAGGATAAAATCTGTGCATCATCTATTAAGATCGCGCCATTTTCGGCGCTTCCTGTAATTTTGGCGGCCAGCAAATCAGATTACAGATTAGAGCAGGGTGAGATGTGTGTGCGACGTCATGACTGGGATGTGTATGGTTGCGATTGGCTGGAAAAATCACATGACCTCGTTTTACATAGAACAGCGTTTCCTGTTCAGCCTCAGTGTCTCTCAGCGTCTCATAGCAGTAGGACGTGCGCTCTGCCTGTGGCCAAACAGCTCAGCGAAATTATTCTATTTCTGCACAGAGAAACCTCTACTATTAGCTGTGATCCTTACAATTTAGTTAGATTAGAGATTGGAAGATTTTATGTAGTTAGGTAGAGAATTTTAAAGGAGCATCTACCGCTGTAAAGTCACAGACAAGCTGTATAAAGAACACTGGATAAAGTTCACCAAGACATAGTGTAGACATTGCACTGCAATATCTTTATTATTAACAGTTTGCTATTGAAATATTTCCTGGATATTGGGCAGCCTGAACTTATATTAGGATACACATCTTTTCTAGTAACTGCAGGTCTCTGTGTTAGCTGCAAAACTCCACTTTTATTATCAGTATACATTTCAGATAGGTGTTCATTTTCAATTATACCCATTCCCCCCTTTTTTCATATATCCAC